>QZCP01000182.1:2813-23777 GCA_003956705.1 Brevipalpus yothersi
GAGAGAGAGAGAGAGAGAGAGAGAGAGAGAGAGAGAGAGAGAGAGAGAGAAAGCGAAGCATGCTGATGAAAATCTTGGGCCAATTATTCGGACAATTGGATTTGGATTTGTTGAGCAAGAGAGACGAAATATTCACTCTCCCTGAATGAGTCAAATTTTGGAAACTATTCCTCTCTCTCTCTCTCTCTCTCTCTCTCTCTCTCTCTCTCTCTTTCCCAAAGCAATCATGGTCCAAGTGATGCGTGATATGAGAGAAGAAAGAAACTTAAGTTACCAATGCGCTTATATTCCACCCACAAGACGGTGGAGAAAGTAAAGAGAAAAACTATGCTCACCTTCTTCTTCTTCTCCTCCTCCTCCTCCCCAGGAGAACAAAGCTCTGGTGATGATAATAATGATGGTGAAGCAGGCAGGCAGCAACGTAAAACGTTTACATGAAGACGAAGAAGAGAGAGAGAGAAAGAAAGAAAGAATATAAAAAAAATAATCGGTTGGTCTGGAACGTTGAAACGTTGATTCATTCATGTGGCCTTCGCTCGATGATCAGGAGCGAGGAAGCTCATCGACAAAGCTTTTCTCTCTCTCTCCATCTCTTTTTCGGCTGCCTGATGGGCTCGGGCTCTATCTCTCTCTATTCGTTTCGAATAAGAACACATAAAAAACCTTGGCGCTTTTACCATGAATTTTGAATCCGAAAATTAGTGGTAAGAGAAAGAGAGAGAGAGAGAGTTTCAAGCTGGTGGAGAGAGAAGAAAAAGTTATAAAACACTACACATACACATACTCTGGGAGAAGCGCGGCAATAATTTGCTTTTAAAACCTTCTTTTTTCTACACACTTTTTGAGCCTTTTTTGTGTGTGATTATGTGAATATATTCTACTACTATCTTCTCATGAATCTTTTTTTCTCAACTTTAATATACACACGTACGCATGGAGGTTCGTAGTTTCTATCTCCTGGGCGTTGAGATATATTCTGAGCTATCTCTCTTTCTCTCCCTTCGTTCAATGTAAAAGTGAGAAAGATATTCCCGGTAAAATTCATGGAAATAAGCCTCATTTTGAAAATGAATATTTTTTTCTCCATCCAATCTTACGAGGTCAAAACGCACAACATATACAAGACCAAAAGGATTGAGCCAATAATTACCATTCTTTATTATTTCAATCTTTCCCATGTTAACCCGTTTCCAAACGTTTGGCCAATATCTTATCTCTCTCTCTCTCTCGATTTTTACTACTATTTACAACGAAATGAGATTCGCTCTCTCTCTCTCTCGGCCTCTTTCCGATGAATTCGTTGCAAGCTGCTTGAGGCTGGAACGAAAAGAAGAAAGAGAAGGGAAAAAAAGAAGGTCCAGCACGCCAAGATCACATGCCACAGGCCGAAATGAAGATCGATTTATGCACACACCGGAAAGAAGTCTAATTATCATGCTTGTCCATGTTATGCCCGTGATACAGCTTCTCTCTCTCACACACACACACACATAGGCAGAGAGAGAGACTTCTCAAATTAACTTGAGTAAGCGAGTAAAGACAATTATCGAGATGAAAAATTAAATAAAAATTAGTGACTCCAGACTCTGCTTAATCTAACTATCTTCTCTCTCTCTCTTTCGCTAGGGAGACAGTCGAATGAGAAAAAAGTTTTCCAACTATTTGTTTCCATTCGTATACTGGTATTGATTGCACATTTTTTTACATCTCTCCAATTTGCCCAGAACTTTCCATCTCCTCTGGCTATCAGGCCGCTTCATGATCATACGGCAGATCTCTCTCTCTCTCTCTCTCTCTCTCTCTCTCTCTCTCTCTCTCTCTCTCTCTCTCTCTCTTCCCGTGATTCTGGTGACGAAATTTCGTCATCCTAGATTCTGATCGTTTGCTCTAGCTCAAGTTGATCTTTCTCCCTCTCCACATAGAGATGATCAAAATGAAACAAGATGATCATTTTTTTGCTCTCTTCCCAATGACTAGTGTATCATCAAGCATGCAGGCATGTGTGTGTTTGGTCTCTGTCAATGAGATGTCATCCAGAAGCTGGATTAATGAAGCCAAATGTAACTTGCTTTTAAACTAACTAACTAATAATCATACATGTATTGAGACTTGCAATGCTCGATAATGATGGTGATGATGATCAAGAGCCAGAGAAAAAGATGATGAAGTTTGAATGATTAAAATTGAGCTCCAGTAAAACAAGCAGCCAGAGTGAAATAGCAAGAGAAAGAGAAAGAAAGAGAGAGAGAGACATCTGATCATCATTATGATGATCATTTAGCTTAGTGGGTTTGAATGTGTTTATTATTGTTGATACCAAAGCTGACAATCTAGTTCGGTTTCGGAAAAGGATTAATTTGACTGGCGGGTCTCAGTGACTTCTTGGAAGAATCCTCTCTCTCTCTCTCTCTCATTTTCACTCAATTTCTTTATGCTACTAGAATCTTTGATTTCACTTGGTAGAGAGAGAGAGAGAGAGAGAGAAATATGATCCTCCACTCCAAGATCCCCTGAATTTCATGGCCAATTCCAATTCTCTTTCCATACTTAAAAAGCCAGTTGTATCCCTCATCACTTTCATCATCAACGTCGTCACTAAGAGAATGAGAATCGAAAAGGAATATCACGCTCAACTTACTAACGAAGTGAGTTTACAGCCATGCAATGTTCGAAAAGAAAGAAAATAATGTATCATATCTTCATGTTCACATGATACATGGAAAGAAAATTTGAATGAATGAATGGATCAATGTTCAGGTTGTATATGTGCATATACCCACCGGTATATATCATGCTATCCCCTTGGACAATGGTATATATGTAGCTTTATGGTGAAGCGCAAAAAAATATCATGTTAAGAAGAAAATAGTTTCATAATCATGATGATCATCAAATATTATTTTTTTTGTTTTTCCCAGTGTCAATGTCAATCTCTCTCTCTCTCTCTCTCTCTGTCTCTCTCTCTCTCTCTCTCTCTCTCTCTCTCTCTCTCTCTCTTTCTCTCTCTATTCTCTCTCTATTCTCTCTCTCTATTCTGTCTATCATGATGTCTCACATAATTATCCATCAGTAGCGGTATTATCATGTGTAAAAAACGTGCTAATGTGCCCACATATTGTTGCTAAACATATTGCCACCAATATCTATCTCTCTCCCTCACAGGATTGTATAGTTAATTAATCACCATCATGATTAAATTGACCTTGAGTGGATCATTTTGTTGTTATGTATAAATATTGAAAAAGTTTTACATTGTTTTGGTACATTATTATTATTATAATCGTTGATAATCGTTTGCATGGCGATTGAGAAACGTTCAAACGGTCCAATACTATTGGGCCACAATAAGAGAAGTTTTTTTTATATGTACTCCTTGATAATGAGTCCAATGGATCTCATGATTTGAAAGAATTCAAGATTCTTCAAATGATCATTATTCTCTCCCGGAAAATATGTATCCCAGGATTCGCGATTCACTTTCTTTACAAGTAGCCAATGTTGGTAGACATATTTTTCAATAGACGTCAAACAGTATTAACTAGCCCAACAAAAATATGTATGAGCAATTCATATACATTTATTCATAGAGAGAGAGAAAGAAAGAGAGATCTTTTCTTTTAAATGGCCCAGTTGATTCACACCAAGTGAACGTGCCTTAAATGTATTCTCGAGCGAGAGGGAATAACTGTTCACAGAACTCTCATCGAACTTGTCCGATCCTTGTTTTTTGGAGGACTTCTCATGGTCGATATGGTCTGATCTCTCTCTCTCTCTCTCTCTCTCTCTCTCTCTCTCTCTCTCTCTCTCTCTCTCTCTCTCTCTCTCTCTCTCCTCTCTTTCTTTCTTTCTCTCTTTTGCCATGTATTCGGTGGTGTAGAGGTGGGAGAGGCGCGAAAGAGATGAAACGGGAAAAGGTTAGGTCTGTGGGTGAATACAGGATGGTGAAAGAGGCAGCCGAAAAAGAAAAATTTTTGGTGGGACAAAGTCGAACGGAGAGTGAAGAACTAAGAGAGATCGCGATCATCACAGGTCCATAGAGAAGGAGAGTGAAGAAGGCCAGTTATACTGAACATGGGATTGGCCTGAGAGAGAGAGAGAAAGAGAAGGACCAAGTTTTTCGATGTGAAAGGCATGAATTCCTGCCCGTTGGACGGTCCTGATTTTTTTTTCGGGCAGGTCACCCGATGTGGGGACACAATCACACACTCATACACACAGTTGAGAGAAAGAGAGAATAAGGAACGGTACTTGAAGGTATATATATATTTATATGAGTATATCAATGGCCTTTGACCATCACCACAGTATCACCGAGGAGAGAGAGAGAAAATAAAGAGAGTGTCCATAGAAAGAGAGCGAGCCCAAAAACAAGGCCCACTTTGGTGTATCGACTTTTTCGTCTTCTTCTTATTCGTTTTTCGATCTTCTGATAATTCTTGGGTCCTTTATTGTCCTCCCATCCCTTCCCTCTGAACCTCCCATCTATGTACCGATATACATCTCTCACTTTCTTGATCATTGGTAAAAAATTTCTTTTGTATACACTCTCTTATAAGGTATGTATGTGGTCCCTAGGCCATATTAATAGCTGCCATATTACCCTCTCTCCAAAATGGTCAAACCCAAATCTGATTGAATTTAGACATTTAAATATCTTTGTTTATGGTCAACCATGTATGTGGTGGCTTTAAATAATCAGGGACAAGGTAGTCCTCTCAAAAATCCCCACAAATGATCATGGATTAAACTTTTTTCTTGGCTAAGAGATGATCCGAGAGGCTAGTGAAGCTTGTGGACTAGAGTTTGCCTTGTCCATCTCAAATCCAGGTCACTCAAAGATATGGTTCAAGGCAAAATTTTGGGATTTTGCATGGTTTTCATGTGGATTTTTTTCTCTTTCTCTTTTCCCTGCCCATTGACAGCCCACTTCTAAATGAGCTCTGATGTTTAGTCGGATTGAATATTGGATCCAATTTGAAATCTATTCGGCAACAGTCTTGATTGAAAATGTATTATCAATCATCTACGAGATGCATTGAAATATATGGATCATTTTCTTCATCTCACAAACCAGTGTGCTAATTCAAATTCAATCCAAAGAATAGCCTACTAATTCTGATTTCTCTCTTTTTCAAACTTTTTTGCTACTTTTTGACGATTTGAGTTCACTTTCATCGTTTCGAATCATTCCCGCCAATCGAGCTCAGATTGAAGTAGAACCAACTACTGTAAGCTACTGAGTGTTCATCAATTTACGAGTGTTTAGTGATGGCCTTTCACACTTATGTTTTGCGAGAGAAAGAAAGAATAATTAATTGTGGAAGTTTTTTTTCGGCCTCTCAAAAGCAGCCGCTCAAATGGCTCGCCTCGATGGCCACCAAATTATCAAAGCTGAAACGAGACAAATTTTTCGCGCCCAAACGATGTTGACCTGGAAAATATTGTTTCTCATTCAATACACACGTCTATGTTCCAAACAGATACACACACACACACACACCGTTATTCTCGATTGAATGATGCCAGTTGATGAGGATCACAAGTGATGATGAGATCACCACAGGGAACTTCGACACCAACAGCAGCCGTAGTGGTGACGATAATTTGGACTCAATACTGACAAGAGAGAGAGAGAGAGAGAGAGAGAGAGAGAGAGAGAGAGAGAGAGAGAGAGAGAGAACGGAAATGAAAAAGGGACTCATATCAAATTGACTTTTCATATTATGGCCTCGAACGTTTGTATCACTAAAAGTGCTCTCTCTCAAGCATCTGATGGTGACCATCGACCATTTGTTTCACGCTTCATGGATTACTTCGATTACTTTACTACATCACTATCATTACGAATTGTTGACAGTTAACAGTTTTCTGACTTTGAATAAATGTTGATGAAATGATCGTTCGAAAGCAGCAGTATATTTTTCCGAACAGAACGGCTGCCGATTTCGGCAATCATCATGATGATGTCCGTTTCGATAGCATGTGGACTGGCAGCGCCGTTCATGAGAATTTTTCTTCAACTTGACCTGGAAACAAAAAAAAACCTGAGAGCATACAAAAAGTGATGTGGACACGGGGTTTGGATTATTTTGACGATGCGGGCCTAAATATTCCTCTTCTCAGTAGTACAAGCAGTTTCTCGGGTGAAAGTTATTCGAGAAAGAAAGAGAAAGAAAACTGGTTCCTCTAACCTAGAATCAATGGTTAATGGAAAAAAACTTTCATCTTCTATTGGCCTCTATACATCACTTTTTATCATCATCTCTCTCTCTCTCTATGCTCTCTACTTCCTTGGCCCCGAAAAAAAAAATTCTTACATAACTTTGGAGGCCTGAAAATAAGGCGATGATTAACGAATGGCTAACGTGTATGAAGAAGAAGGAGAGAAAAGAGAAAATCGAATGTTGGTAGATCAAATTGGACATGTTATTGAAGCATGATAGGGCTGAATATGAATGAGAAAAACAACTTATAATTGGTCCAGTTAATCTAGAACTATGGCAGAAGAGTATGTATCAGATTGAAATATTTCTGTGGATGTGTGAGAAAGAGAAAGAATGTTCTCCTCTCTCTCTCTCTCTCTCTCTCTCTCTCTCTCTCTCTCTCTCTCTCTCTCTCTTCCGATTCACTCAATACGTGGGCTTGTGAGTGGAGGACCTAAAAATAGTAGAAGTAGCAGTCCTAGGAGCGAGTCGAGATCATCATTTTCGACAAAACATTTTCGGAAGCTCAACCAACGAACCAACAATATGTACATGTAAACTTACAGTAGACATAGATGTAAAATTTTCGAGTTGAATGAATAGGACCAAGTTTATGAAGATGGCTCGGAAGAAGATTATTTCAAGATGCTGGTCATACATGCTATGATGGAAGGAAGGGACAGAGAATACCGGAAGAGTCACATGTCCAAGTTTCTATGGTCATCATATGAACATCATCGTCTAAACAAATTTACGAGAAAGAAAGAAATGAGCAAAAACTGTTATTGGCTATCCGATAGAATTATAATTGTAATCTGTTTAGAGTCGAAATTCATTGATAAAGTAAGAGAAAAGTTTTTCTCTCTCTCTCTTCCTTTCGCCTAAGTAAAGCTGAATCTCATTCATTATACATGATGAATGAACCCGTTGAGTGAATATCGTATGTGTGCTCTTCAAGAAAGAATCATTTTTCGGTAAACTTTTGTCAACTTTGAATGGCCAAAAATTTTCGAAAATATCACACTTGGAGGTCCTATTCTGGATTCTTTCTTTCTGTCTCTCTCTCTTTCTCTCTCTCTCGATCTTTCTCCCTTTTCAAAAGCAACGGAAATACCAGGCAAAAAAGACGCCCAAGAAAGTATGTATATTTGCATCTTTTTTTTCTCCTTGATGATGAATATATACCCATACAGTGTTCTGAATGTGTATGTGTATATGAAGTTGGAGGCATAAAATTTGGCTCAACACTGTACTGAGTCGGATCTTCCTCTTCTTCTTCTTTTTCTTCCTCAGACTATTACAGAAGAAAACTCAGAACAAATCTTCCGGTATCTATCCGTTCAAAATGGCGTCTTTTCTCTTTCATATATTTTCTTACACAGAAGCATTTTTCCTGGTCCTCTTGGCTTTTTTTTCTTCTTCCTCTTCTCAGCATCATCTTCCTGCTTGCAAAACTGTCTTCATTCAAGATGAACACTTATACACTTTCAGCCAACGCATCTTCAAAACAATTTATACACATGCTAATTAGCCTCTCGAAAGCATCTTTTTTTTCTCACTCATTTTCTAGATTGTTCACAAAATGTGGTCTTGTTGTTTAGATACTTATTGAATTAGTAATTTTTGACACTCCAATGCTGAGCCGAGATATTTGCTTTGACTTGAAATTCGAAATCTTCCGCTCGAAAAGCTATCGAATTGTTCAACGAAACATGACATAGCCTAACAAATTATGATCACTAGTCCATGTTCGAATTGGTGTGAAAGTTATTGAAAAAAACATCTAATCAATTGATGGGTTCAATTTGAATATTTAGCTTCAAATATATTATTCTGTTCGATTTACTCTCGAGAAATGTGATCATTGCCATTTGGTTTCTTCTTTTTTCTCTCTTTTATGGAGTACTTTTTTTGAAGACAATAAATTTTTTCCATCGATTGGCCTCAATCAGGATCTTATTGTCTAAGATTTCAATTAGACACTGTGGATGAAAACAGAGCAAAAAGGAAGAAATAGAAAAGAGAGAGAGAAAGAGAAAGAGAAAGAGAAAGAGAAAAGAGAAATAGAGAGGCTGATATTGTATCCAAAGTTCTGTGGCCACATATTCGAGAAGAAATACATGGTAAAGTCTGCCATAGCTTTTTGGATGAAGACACAAGCCAATCGATAGCAAGTTCATTGACACTGAGTT
The DNA here is from genome assembly GCA_003956705.1 of Brevipalpus yothersi. NCBI lineage: Eukaryota > Metazoa > Arthropoda > Arachnida > Trombidiformes > Tenuipalpidae > Brevipalpus > Brevipalpus yothersi. Next base: position 11,209 of record QZCP01000182.1, read on the forward strand.
GCTGCTTCCTTTTGACTCTTTTCCTTCTCTTTCTTTCTTCTTCCTCCATGCTTTGATACGAACATATACACAGACACACACAGAATATCCTGGGTTTGAAGCCTCGAAACAGAGAGCCTAGACAATATATAGATATTCACCATGAAATTGTGGCCAAATTTTACGCTATACTGAAGCCAAATTGGTAGCCAAAAAAATGTTTCAAAATTGAATGATGATAATTCACTCTACACCTTCGAATCAATTAATTTATATCGCTCAAAATTTGATTAATTTCGTTTAGAAAAGTTTGGAGAAAGGAAAGTGCTTTGATGTTCTGAAAGATTCTTCATTCTTGAATATCTGATCATGAGATTGAAAATACTATTGCCCCTTGCAAGAAAGATAATCTAGGAATTTTTTTGATTTTACACCCTTTTCTTACATTTTCACAATTAGGCTTTACTTTAGTGTACTTTTCAATTCAAACCAAACAATCCTCTGTAATCCGCTTTTGAGGCTTTTCACTGACTTTCAACGGACAATCATCGCTGTTTTTGGCACAGAATGTCCGTTTAAGCCCCGAAGCTAGTCCCATAACTCTATCCGGTCTCATGCAGTTTTGACACTTACTGGTCCTCTTTTGAGAATATCTCCAAAATTCATGGCCTCATAGGCTACGACATTAAAATCAGATCGAATAAACCTGAGTTTTCTCCTTCGATTTTATCCAATTTGCGAATATTGATCTCTTACAATACCTCTTAAATTTTAATCATAATCATTGGACATTCTTGCATCATTTCATGAAGAACACCATCAATTCTATTCTCCATAGTACTTTTACCCCTCTCTCAGAGGCTGTTTACCTCTTGGTATTCTCTGCTCTTGGACAGAGAGAGAGAGAGAGAGAGAGAGAGAGAGAGAGAGAGAGAGAGAGAGAGTCTCTCTCTCTCTCTCTCTCTCTCTCTCTCTCTCTCTCTCTCCCGGTTATTTCATGATCGATATTTCTACCAGCACCAGGATAACTCGAGCATAAAAGGTCCTCGACCTGATCTCACTGCTTCTCTCTCTCTCTCTCTCTTTCTTTCTTTCTTTCTTTAGTTCTCCTCCTCAGCTCCACACATACGATCAAAAAGATGTACAATTCCTTTGTCATCATCCTCACATCTTCTTCGCTGCATCTTATTCCATCTATTTCGTCTTCATCCTCCTCTCCCTCTTTTTTTTCTTGCCTTTGCATCCAATGAACATTTATATCATCTCTTTAGTTTTCTCTCTCTCTCTCTCTCTCTCTCTCTCTCTCTCTCTCTCTCTCTCTCTCACTCACTCACTCACTCTCATCCTTCCCGCAATTCAACACAGACTCGAGAATACCCAAGAGAAGAGGAGAGAAAGCTCAAGAAATCAGTTCCGGGAATAGTATCAAGTATAACGGAGAATCGAGACCATTGAACACAGAGGATAAATAGAACTCATTTCTTGGGAACTTTATTTTCTTTCTCCTTGTTTTGTGGACATGAATCAGGACGACCAAGGAAGTGGAAAATTAAATGAACACAATATTATCTTGATCCACATAATAATGATAATAACAATATTAATACAATAGCACAAAATGCAAATTTGATTATTAATACTGCTACATCGGCGTTCATTGTATTGTGTTGATGAAACATACTTTCCTCAGCACAGCTGTTCATATGTTTATCACTTCATTTGTGTCCAAATATTCAGAAAGCGAAAAAAAAGTGAAAATTATATCAAGAATTCATGGACTACTTGTATTCACATTTCTTTACCTAGTTCGAAACGATTTTCTCCACTTCTCGCTCAAAACCCTTTTCCGGACCGATATTGATTACATGTGATAGTTTTGTTCACCGATGAAAACTAATCGTCCGTGATTTAGGTTAAACAAGCATCGGTTATAACCCTTTCGTTGGCTATAAGCGTACACGTCCATCGTTTTTCGACTCTCTTCCAGTAAAAATCCTTGAGACTTTATCCGCAAAACCCTGAATATATGGAACGCTGAGATGGCCAAAAAAGAGATTCCCTGCCGCATCTTACTTTGATGATGATACATTCTAGGCCAGAAGGTTTGTATCTGTATAAACATGGGAGAACATAGATATATATATATACTTCAAGGGATAGAAGGACGGCTCGTCAAAAATAAAGAGAGAGAGAGAAAGTGTAAGAATATTTTTCCAAAATGAATTGAGTTTCCGATGCAAATAGATCAAATTAATGGCCTGTGAATTTTTCAACTCTATGGAGAGGCCAGGCAATGGCGAGACGATGTTGATGAACTAAGTAGAGCAATTTGGCTAAATATTCTGATCTTCTATTGATGGTCGTGAATGAAGGCGAGAGAGAGAGAGAGAATAATTTCTTGCATTCATCAATGGTTAATGACGATTAATTATTGTATAGATTTCAGGAAGGGAATAAAAAATATCAAGTGTGAAAAGTTCTACCAACATTCCAGTGTGTAGACATTCTTGGCATCAAATTATGTATATTATTGTCTTTTTTGTGTGTATACACAGTATTTAAGCAAAAAATTTATTCCATACAATCACTCTACAAGAATGAATTTATTCAAAATGCTAATTATTGTTTCGAAACACTTTTCGAATGATCTAGATGATCTAGATGAATAAAGAAAGATGGATGAAGACAAAGCTTCTAATTCAGAGCTGGAATACACTTTTGCTACACACAATTCAATGTTAAGCAAAGCTTGTAAGTTTTTCTAGAACATTTTTTTCGATTATTGAAAAAACACAGGTCTATGGTCGAACTTTGTTCATTTCGAGGATGTATTTTCGATTTCAATTGCAAGGAATAAATGTGAGCTGTTTTTGAATAACTTTTAAGGATTCTCTGAGCTCAAAAATTGTTAACATTTTTGAAATTTTCCCCATAATTGAAATTTCTTATGATCTCACGCTTTTTTCTATCAGGAACCTTCCAATTACCAGAGTTAGTTAATTGTTTGTCAAATTTTGACATAATTCTACGAGTTGAAAGTCCATGATCAATCACTCAATCAATTAACCGATTCGAATGATTTTTGCACATATTTATCCATATTTTAGCAGAAAAGTCTGAATAACTGTACTTCTTTGCATGCTGATGAGAAATTTGTTAGATTTTTTTGCCAGGTCCACTGAGAGAACGCCAATACTTCCCCCTTCAGAATAATCACTATCAAATTCGCTAAGACATGGATGCAAACATATTTGACATCTCATGGCTATGGGCCTGAATTTTGGACAATGTTCAGAGTTCAGAGAATGTTCAATACTGATCTCAAGCTAGGTTTCAAGAGTCATAACAAGTCAAAAATTCTCATGATAACCGTTTGACAGGCTCTGAAAAGGTTTGAAAAAGATCCCATCAAAAGCCGGATGTATTCCACTTCTTCTATGCTCAAGTCTCATCATGTTTACCTAACATTGACTTTCATTTCGGACCTCCATTGTTCTCTCTCTCTCTCTCTCTTCCAATTCGAATTCATCTCTCCTCTTCATCTTACTCTATGTGTACTGAGAGAGAGAGAGAGAGAGAAAACTGATGACTGTCAACTGAGTATCAGCAGAGGACCGACAGCCTCTTATTTCTGTTTCCCTTTCTCTCTCTTCATCCCTCTTTCTTCTTTTCCTCTTCTTTTCCCAGCATCCTTCAAGTATGTGAACTACATCCTCACAATCAGTTCACCAACCTCTCGCTCGTTCTCTCTATGTGTGTGTGTGTGTGTTGGGTGGGCGAAGACGGTGGGGAGAAGAGAGAGAAGAAGATGGAGCAAAAAGAAGAAGATTCATTCTTGAGTCTGAAAATCGATCGTCAAAAACATAATATCGAACTTAGCGTGAACATTTTTGAGTTTTTTTCATCTTCTAACTGCCATTAGCAATAGAAATAAGCACTTTAATTGTCTTTTTTATCTTTTTTTGATTGTTTTATTCATCTTTATTCTGTTTTTGCTCTGTTTTTACACCAAAAGTCGCCTTCATTGTTGGAATCCACCAAAAAGAGGAATAAGATGAAATAACTGTTAATATTGATCCTCTTTCACCATTCACATCACTTTTCATTTGCTTTCCCAATGTTTTGCATTTTCAATTTTATTCTCTCTCTCTCTCTCTCTCTCTCTCTCTCTCTCTCTTCCAACCTTCAATATCTGATCTACCTCTGCTTCATCAGATATCCTCCTTTTCTTTTTTATTCTTCCTCTTCTTACCTAGTATCTGTTTTGCCCTTCAATTTGCATGTGATTTCAATTTTTTCAATCATCTCTTTTTCCTCTTCTTCTCCCATGCACCTTCAAATCTTCTCTTGCCTTCTTCTAATCGAAATCGTGCCCACTGATTGAATTCCATCGATTCATACAGTCCATGCACACAGCATTAATTTTTCTCTCTCTCTCTTCCCACAAGTTCATCGCACCTTTTATCTGAATGTTCACCAGCCTTTAACACATGCATCTATTTTAACCATGATAAAAGGTGAAAATATGGAAAGACAAGCTCACTTTAAGCTACCAGCTCTTTTGGCAAATAAAATCAGCATCCCTCTGCTCCTCATCTTATTCATTCATCTCTCTCTTTCCCCTCTCTCTGGCGACAAATACTCTTGTCTCGATGATCTCACTTCATCTTGTCTTTTCTCTTTCCTTCCACATAATCATCACTAGCATAGTCATCATCCAGTCGAGGGAGTAAAAAAGACGAGGGAATGCAAATTAGTTTCAACAGCCAACAAGAGAAAAAGAGAGAGAGAGAGAGAGAGAGAGAGAGAGAGAGAGAGAGAGAGTCATCTTTTGAATGCATCCATAGGAATTTGTGTCGTTTTGGTGAACAATTTAGGGAAAAGATGGAAGCGGAATAGTGGAAGCTAGTCATTGATCATTCTTTTCTCACTTTCACTCAGCTTATCGTGCTTATTTGTTTGCCCATACACACACTATTACTACAAGAGACACAGAGAAAGAGAATCCGGATGAAGACAAAAAGTGAGCAAAAATGATGCGGATGCTGAGCATCTATTCGATTATAGAGGGCAGTGGCTTACAGTCGTAGAGAAAAAAGACAGAGAGATTCCTTCACATAGGAATGGGAAAGGAGGAGAAGGCGATGAATCACTTTGGTATCTACTATTTGCTTTGACAGTGATTCGCTTACTTCGATCTTCTCATCAGCTGTTTAATCATTCGCCGGTAATAATAATAGCAATTCTGATGGTATGAATGTTTATATAAGTGTATACATTTCAAATAGGCGAAGAATGAATGAACAGGAGGAAGATAGGGAGAGAGCGAACAAGTGCAAGATGAGAAAAAAGAATAGATAAATTAAAGTGTATATAAGAATGAAGAGAGAAAATTCTGCTCCTCACTCGTAATGTAGAAGCATCCAAAGAGGAAAGAGAAAGAAAGAGAGAAGCTTCAACATCATGAGAGTATCGATTTGTTTGAACATCTCATGGTATAAGGTCAACCACCCCAACAGGCAGCCATTGGAATAACCACTAGGTGTGTATATGTTTATATAGAATATCGAAGCTTCTCATGGCAAGGTCTATAGAACCTGATGTGTATATATATCTTCAAAGTGGAATGAAACGATGAAAATCGATGTACGATTGGAATGGGTTATATTTACGAGTTCCAGAGACTTTTTTTTTGATTCTGTTCCTTCGCTGCATAGATGCCCAAAGAGAGATATATATTCATTTCGAAATCACACACATTCACTCAGATACAATTCCATACTATTCCAAGCTTTTCAAACAAAATTACCCAGAGAATTCGAAGAGAGAGAGAGAGAAAGAGAGGTTATCAACCTGTGAAAGAATTTCTCTCTCTCACATTGCTCTCATGTATACTTGAGAATCGATTTGTGTGCACTGCAATCAATTCGTTCATTTGACACTTTAATATCTTTCCAGGTGATTATGTTGAAATTTAATTCAGCTTGATTTTTCCGGAAGTATCCGGTGAAATTTGTCTTCTCTTTCACTCTCTTTAGGGAAACGAGAAAGTTCTATTCACTTGGGCAATTTTAGGTGAGGAACATGATGATCAATTGAGAGATGCACATGCGAGATGTGTTCTCCATGATATGTCAAAATAATATGCTCTTCTTCAGCTTCCAGCATCTCAAGTGGTGTCGTAAGATAACAAGATTAAATGAGAAATGTACTACAAAAATTGTGAGCATACTAATCTGAATGACTGTTCACAATCAGTTTGATTCGATGGTTGGCTGATTTTTGTATGTTATTTGTGTGTCATCGGCTGAGCATACTTGCACACATAAAGAGTGCGAGAGTGGGGAAGAGGGATGCTGCCACAGCGGATGCGGAGAGGCAGGGATGGCAATGGCGCTGGTAGTGGAGGAATCTTTCACACACATACTGGGTGGAAAGGACCATGAAATAGGAAAGTAAATGAAGGTTACATAAGTAGCGGGGGAGGATGGAAGAGAGATGCTGATAATGGAGGATGCAAGAAGGATGCGGAAAGAGAGCAGAATCAATGGATAGAAGAAAGAGAGAGAGAGAAAGGGAAGATAAATGATGGATGCTTACAGAGTGAGAGAGAGAGAGAAAGTTGAACGCCCTGAAGTGCTTCTTCTCCTGCTATGATGTTGCCCTTGCCGTGAAGCCAGCCAGCTAGGATTTAACATTAGATTAACGCTGTTTGCAATCGATTCTCAGAGTATTCTGGATGCATTTAATAGTTAGTAAAAATGCCATAAGATGTGTTCTATCTATCGCATTTTCCATCAATTGTGTGTCTTGTTATATTTCAGGACCGTTGAGTCCACTCTTTGGACTGGAGCTGTGTTGTACAAATTCGCTCCAACTCAATATCTCTGGACTCTTCTAACAAGATCGATTAGATAGACAATTCAATTCGATGAAGGAAAACACTAAAATAGATGCTTACTCTTCAATATTGCATGAAATACTAACTTCGAGAGAAGAGAGAGGAAAATAGAAATAGAGATAGAATGGAATACGGATGATGGAAAATTCTATGAGAGAATGATCTTCGCGTAGTTTCACTATAATTGCTGGTATGGTTGACACATTTCATGTTGCTTTTAATGATGAGAATTTACGGTAAATCGATAGAAAAAAACCTACAGAATAAGTATTTTGCGTTTCCTCGCAAGAGCAACCGGAAGTGTCCCAATAAAATTGCAAGCTAGAATGAGAATGAGAGAGATTTTCAGGAGATTTTTTTTCCTACTCCGATGATCTAGTGAATCTTATCAAATGCTTATCCTTTCTTCATCTTGGCTGATGATCCATCGAATGAGTGAAAGTGTATATTTGTGTACATTTGAGATCACATTTGCTAAATAAAATGAGTGAATAAAAATATGTGTGTATTCATTTATGTAACACATGAGAACTAGAGACAGAGAGAATTCATGCAATCGATGATCAGAATCGTAAATCCATCAACTTTTTTTCCGGGTCTCGGGTTGAATAACCTCTCTGTGAACAGTATACATGTATGAGTATATATCTATGTATCATGAAGAGTGAGAGTAAAAAAATAAAAACTGTCTCAGTCTATGTTGTCTTTTTATTTCCGTCTACTTTCGATTCTTTTTACTCTTTAATCGCTTTTCTACACATTCACGCATACATTCCATTGAAATTCTTGCTTAGTGATCAAGTATAAATGTAGGTCGATACGATTCAAACTCTCAAGAGCCTATTGACTATTGAATTGGATGCTTTTGATCTTGAATTACAATGGAAATTAACACTGATCAATGAAATTTGGATGGCCAATGTTATGGTCAGATCAAATGAATGGATAAAGTGGTGATAGTTGAAGGGTAAGTCGAGTTTCATGGGATCGACCATTGTGCACACTCTTGTTACTCACATAGGCTAATATCCTCTGTGAATTTGATCAACGGTTGTAAAAGTGTCTTCCAGAACGATGGGTTCGTTCGCCTTTCCCTCTCACTTCAAGGTAGGGTTAGAAGAGTGTAGTTGTGTGCTTATGTTGATTTATTCATTGGGTCAAGGGCATTGACTGGTTAGGTAATGGTTGGTATTACTAGAGAGAAGAAAGAAAAGGTATAAGGTGACAGTTAGATGAACCCCTTGTGTGTGTGTGTGAGAAAGATTTGCATAGACGACTAGGATGACTTTGAAGGTGTGGATTTGTGGGCTGTGAATAGACAGGAGGGTCCTAAGCCCATCGAGGTTGGTTCATGGGCTCAGCCAGTCCATTATTGAAAGGGCATCGAGCTTGTCAAAGAAATAGAAAGAGAGAAAGAAAGAAAGAGGAGGGAGAGAAAAAATGATTCTGGTCGATGACTGAAAATAAGTCGATATTCGAGTGGAACAAATAGATGGAGAGAGTAAAAGAAAGATAGAGAGAGAAGAGAGAGCAAATAAATCGAAAAGAGAAGAGAATAAGAGTGTGTAGAATTGAGAGAGAGAGAGAGAGAGAGATTCATTATCGAAAACCAGTGAACATGCCATGGTATCCTCGAATTTCAATCTTCCAATTCCTCGACACGAGAACATTGCCATCGATCAGCAATCGATTGATGGGACAAGAGTAGGGGCACTTCCGTCCACGAATTCAAATTCGCAATCATGATAATCTTCTCTGGCTGTGCAAGTTCGAAAGTGTTGTAAGAAAAAAGAGACTGAGAGAAAGAGAGAGGGAGAGATGAAGAGGGGACAGAGACCATTCGTCTTGTTTCATGCAGGTTTATGAACTATCGATCGGATGATAATGATTCAGAGGCTCTAGTCCTGGCTGCTTTGTAATAGTCAAGAGAGAGAGAGAGAGAGAGAGAGAGAAAATGTAATCGATGAGGAGAATGAAACGAATCAAGGAAGAGAGAGTCACCTATGGGAATTAAATATTAGCTGTAAAAAGGTGCCTAGATTATCCAGAGTATATATAAATATCTATGATATTTTATGAATTGGTGAATCGATCATTCATTTCAAATACATGTGTGCATTTCTTTCTTTACTCACACACAATCGTAATCACAATCACAAATGAAGGACATTGAAGGGCTTCTCCTTTCGTTAACTTATCATACAACGTCAACGTCCATAGGCATGAGATAAGTATCAAGAAGATATTCTTCTCATGAATTGCGTCACTATCTAGCTATATGTTTCCACCCATGTTCAGCTGGAAGAGAGAGAGAGAGAGAGAGAGAGAGAGAGAGAGAGAGAGAGAGAAATAGAGAGGTACACAGGGAAGAGAGAGGGAGAGAGCATGAGAGAGAGAGAGGGAGAGAGATGTAAGAAAGGTCAATGAACTCTGTATATTCTTTCCTTCCTCGTGCTTTTTTTTCGTTACATACATATATATATATATATTGCACTTTGCTGTTATTCTATGCTTGCTATTGAATTTTGAATCACCATGCAGGAAAGAGAGGAAGCAGAGTAGAAAAAATTTTTTTTTCATGAGGAAGAAGAAGAGTAAAATTAGCACACTATATATTAAACAATCATCTTTATCCTATTTATTTGTACCTCTTCCTTCTTGTCCTTGTTTTCTCTCTCCCTCTCTCTCTTTTGTATCACATTGCCTTCTCATTGATACACCATGCATAAAAATGGAAGCTCACCTGATAGTCATCAATGAAACACACATGAAGATGGGAAATCAATTATTTTCATGTCCCATTGTGAGCTTTCCGTGGTGGCCAATGGACGACAAGTGAAGCTGATCTATTTACGGTAAAGAGAGAGAGAGAGAGACTAACATGTGTACAAAAATTGCTACATGTTTCGCTAGGAAAATCTATTGTTTTTATGATTGTTTTTAGATAATTATTGCTACCACAATTCCCACACTAATGAGAAACAATTGAAAGGATTTGATGTGTGTGTATATATATCTGAAGGATGTGAAAAATAATCAGTATCATGGCTGGATGAATAATTACCAAAATATGAAAATTTTTCCGAATTTTTATCTTATTGAAAGCAAAATTTTTCAAGGTTTAAATAAGTGAGAATTTAATTGGTGAACAAACTTGATGGATCAAAAAATGATCGAGATAGTTTTTCAGGTCCAAAGATAATCAAATATTCTTAGACACTGATAATAATATTTCTTAATCTCATCGTTAACAAGAGAGATAGAGAAACGATAGTTTGGCAAACATACTACTCGTTATGCAGTGAATGAGAGAGGGCAAGTGAGGAACAAAATTCCGTTAGAATTTGTTCACATCATAAAGTCTCATGGATTTATCATTTCTTTTCGCCTCTCTTTTCAAGTTTGAAGGAAGAGAAGGAAAAAACTTGGATCCATCAAGATAAAATTGGCCAAAAAGAAGAGGGACAAGATGGCATCAGAGAGGATAAAAGATTTGTTCATAGAGTATCACTGAAATTTGATTCTCTCAGAAGAAGAGAGAAAACAAAGAGGAAGGAATTATCAATTCTAATCTGATTTAACTATTTAAAGGATAAAAATCGGTTGATGAACTGAACATTCAGACACAAAACCTATGTAGTCAAGTGTCAAGGACAATTTTGTACAATGTATCTTTGTATCTCCTCTGGAACATGGGGCGAGAGAGAGAGGGAATGTTCTTGTTCGAATCAAATGAAGTGTATATAAATTTCAAATAGTACATGGATGATCTATCTGAGTCCCAAAAACTTGACAGATGCTCAGTGATAGTGGAATTGAACGAAAAAATTGAGCAAATTAGTATAAAATCAATCTTACATGAGTTGAATTTTTTCCTCTACACCCTAAAGCCGCTTGAGATCTTGAGCCTCATTAATATTGTTATTCTCATTGGAATCAATATTTCTAGATTTTCTCCTGAATATGTTGATAGGACCATGACTTGGATCACAGTTATCGGAGTGATTTGCAGGAATTCTTTCCTCCTCGTATTCTTCTTCTTCTTCTTCTTCATACTCTTCCTCATAACCATCTTCATATTCTTCTTCCCTTGATCCCTCGTCATAATAGCTATCCTCATCTGTGTAATCAATCTCATTATCATCTCTCGAATAACTCTGTAAAAGAAATGATATAAAAAATAAGTTAGTTTTCAGGTTGAAATGAGTTTCACGGAAGAACCTTTTTCACCTCAGAAACGCTGTATTCTTCATTTTTATCTTCAAAAATTTCCTCCATATTTGATGTTTCGGGCTCTTCTCGACCATCGTTCTCCATGTCACTCTGAAATGAAACGAAACGAAAATTAATTAACAGAGAGAATGTGTTCTTTTTTCCAAGAAAACGAAAATGCCCAAAAGATAGAAAAAGTGAGAAACAAAATTAAAGAGAGAGAGAGAGAGAGAGAGAGAGAGAGAGAGAGAGAGAGAGAGAGAGAGAGAGAGAGAGAGAGATTGAAGAGGCAAAGAAAAAATTATTCCAAGAAATACGAAAACTTGATTTTAACCATGAAAAAAGGAAATCCGGCCTCAAATGCCACATACTTCATATTCTTGATCTTCAGCTACATCCTCATCGGTACCATTGGTTCTCAAGATTTTCTTCTCCACATTTTTGGCCTCCTCTGGATGCTTTCCTCTCATGCCACAGTAATCATGCAGATTTGCATTGTGATTTGCATCCTGGCAACGGAATTGACATCTTTTCAATTGCCGCTGCCATTCTGACTGCTCATGAACGGCATGCTCTTCGATTGCGTACGCAAATTCTCGTAGCTCCATCAGATCGGCCAGAAGGATTTTTATTGCCTCTGAAACTAATAGAGAGAGAGAGAGAGAGAGAGAGAGAGAGAGAGAGAGAGAGAGAGAGAGAGAGAGAGAGAGAGAGAAAACGAAAAGATATACACACATATTCAGATTCGGGAGGTTAAAGTTGAGTAGAAGAGAGAGCAAAAGAGAGAGAACCAGAAAGAAAACAGGAAAACGGATATCAAGTAATTATAATTGTGGAAAAAAAGAAAACAAAACAAATCAGTTTCATTTTCTTCTCAGATCTCTCTCTCTCTCTCTCTCTCTCTCTCTCTCTCTCTCTCTCCATGTGAATGTGTGTGAACACAGATGATGAAGGTGATGTTCCGTGTATCCTGTTGACCTGCTTGCATTTCCTATGAAAAAAATATGTATACATCATCGCGATTCAATGACGATAAAATTTATCATCATTACAATTTTCCCTCTCATTTCGACCGGATAAAGGATCTTGCATGCACATGTAAGTGAAGGAAAGCCGATAAGAAGGGTTCCTTGAAATACTTCGAAATTCATTAAGACTTAGTCAACTCATTTCACTTGATTGTAGAGTGGCTTATACTGATTGGTGATTCAAGCTATCGATAAATATTTCGATTTCGCCTCGAATTCTCGATTCCACCCAATTCCCTATGTTTCTCAGAACATCATCATCAAGCCGTGGTTGTGGAGGAAGACGATCCTCGATAGACATACGGTCGATATGCGTAAGATGGTCCACTAGGCCAGCGAAATGGAAGAGGGTGAAAAAAACATCCTCGAAAATAGAGAGAGAGAGAGAGAGAGAGAGAGAGAGAGAGAGAGAGAGAGAGAGAGAGAGAGAGAGAGAGAGAGAGAGAGAG
>QZCP01000182.1:23857-51847 GCA_003956705.1 Brevipalpus yothersi
AGAGAGAGAGAGAGAGAGAGAGAGAGAGAGAGAGAGAGAGAGAGTGATGAGGAGACGGGAGTGAAAATTTTCTATTTCAGGCCAGTGGGCCACAAGGGCAGTGGAGGGTATCTCAACCAGTTTTTGTGATGTTCATTTTGCCAGAGGAACAAGATGAAGAAGAAGAAGAAGAAGAAGAAACTGAGGCCAGGAGAGAAGAAAGCGAAGAGAGAGAGAGAGAGAAAAGTTCTTCACACTTGGTTACTTTTTCGTTTCGTACAAGCTTGGCTAGTTTTTTTGCTTTCGTTTATACTTTTCTGCTTGCTCTCTATAGTCGCTTCTTTTTTTCGGGGAAAATATTTTTCATCCAAAAAATCGTAATTATAGCATGGGAGAGAGAGGGAGAGAAAGTTAAAGTTAAAGTGTGTTTTTGAAACGGAAAAAATAGAATAAAATTGGGCTATACTTTGGGGGAAAAAAATATTGTGAGTCATAAACTGATACAAAAACTGGCCCTCATGGGTACCATCATCATCTTTGGAATTTTTTCATCTCTCTCACATACACAAGTCAGTAGTGTTTCCGATACTTTTTTTTGATGATGATTGGCATCACTCACAGAGATGTGTATAAGGAATCGTATTCAAGTGAGATTGGTTTTTTTTTCTGGTTTTTCTTGTTTTCATTGGCTGGGCTCTTTTTTTCTTTCTTTCTCTCTCTTTTTTATACCCAAACTTACGTTCTTTTCTTGAATCTTTTCTTGAATCAGACTGATTATCACCACTGGATCCTCGGATGGGCACTTGATCCTTATTGTAATCAGAATTGTTATTAACTTTCGATCGATCGAGGGCTTCCTTTCCGTTTCTGGTGGGCCCATTTTTTGTGCGAATATTTTTCAGTCTTTCGGTTAGATTTGCCAATGTTTCCCGATGTTTCTCTAGATTGCTCATAAAATTTGCGTCTACATTCTCAGAAACTTTATTTCTACTGAGATACTGAGAGAGAGAACAATTTCAGAATGATCATGATGAAAATTGTGTATTAAAAATGAATTTTTTCTTCCTCTCCATATTTTTTCTTACCTTCATCATGGTATAAACAAAGAACAATACGATGGCAATTGAATAGAAAGGCATGAAAAAACCAAGCACATTACCACTTTGATTCTGTACTGATGGGTTAATAGGGCTTCTGATGGATCTCTGAAGGAGAGAGAAAATGGGAAAGAAAATTCCTTTAATTTTTCTTACTTTACTTTACTATCAGTAACTAGATGTGCGAATGGAAAGGTTACTCTAAATACCTGCATTTTTCGATGCCCAGTTGCCTTTGATCTGATTCCATTCACCATACTCTGAATTTTTGGATCACTTGACCATGTATTGCTAGAATCTTCAAGGTTTGAAAATCATCAATTAGTTGAGCATCTTTGTGAACAATTTCATGGATTGATTAAATTGGAGTTTCTTGTGTTGAATTTCAAGTACAAAATACTTTAATATTCTCATTCGTCATTCTTTTCAAATCATCTCAAATGGTCAACTATTCTCCAATAGAATTGACGTAAGTTGTTGAAAAAATTCTCTCTATCAATTTCAAACGTTAATTTTTCGAAATTTTCCTCCTGAATTGCTGTCCATCCTTTCCCCTACTGGAGGTTACTGTCTTGAAATTCTAGATTGATCTATTTTTCTCATTCATATAGTTCAAATTCGCAGAGGAATTTGAATGTTCCAAACTATTTTGACAGAATATTCAATTATTCAATTAACTATCGGAAAAAGAGGAGATTGATTCATGAAAAATCGGAGCTTCACAAGAATTTTCAATGATCAAATGATCTCAGAAAACATTCCAAGGCGAAGACAATTTTGAAATCAGGTTTCAAGCGTCAGCAAAATGGTTCAATCATTATTGATTCAATTGTTATAATGATCATCAATGTTGAATGTGATTTCATGTGAAATTAGAAAGAACAACTCACCATAACCATCATCATAATCATTATATCCACTATCCTGAGATCCTCGAAGTGCTGTTTGTAACATTGGATAGAAAATTTTTGGCCAAAGAACGGCAAAACATCCAACCACTATACTCAACGCAATTATACCCCGAACAGGGTTACTCACACCACTCGGTTTACTCATTGCCACCTAATTTACAATCAATCCACACCAATATATTATTATTCCTAGAAAAAAAATTCACACAATCGTCCAGAATCTAGAACATTTCACATTTTTCCTGAACATTCAGAACTTCGAACCCTAGTAAATTCGATAGCCATTAGATGTCACTTTACCTCGATCATGTACACAAAGCACATGCTGCCATCTATAAAGAAAAACATTTTCGATGCACAAAAAAAATGCAAAACTTGAATCTTGTTGATTAACATGAATTGAATTAACTTTTCCTAATCGATTAAGAATTGTATTTGATAATTATTTTGAATTAATTTTATTTGAATTATATTTTCTGTGTTCAAATGATTATGGTTGCTTCAAATAATTTTGTCTGGATTTGGCCTGATAGGACGAAAAATTTATTGTATTCCGTATTTCAACCGAATTGAATTGGCTCCACACACTTGTTTGGCGGTTATTCAAAGAAAAAATTTTATTGTTCATATTCGAGGCTGATTGTGTGTTCCAAAGTGAAATTGATTGTATATTATTTGTCGTGATCAAGTGTGTGTGTGTGTGTTTGTGGTCATCTCTTTCGCATCGATGGTACTGATCTGATCAGTGTAACTTGTGGAAGAGAAAGTTATCAAGTACAACTGTGTTGAATTCTCAGAAAAAATTGTTAAATTTATACATTCTTCTTACACCATAATTTGGCCAAAGATATTTTGTATTTATATTCCCGTTTAATCTTAACTCATCATGGAAAGCTCAACTGTTGATGTTCCAGAGTATGTAGATGTAGCCATATAATGTGGGATCATGTTGAATATTGCGTTAATTCTGTTTTTTCTTCCCTCCAGACTGAAATCACAATCTCAAGATAATATCGTTGGTAATAATGATGATAAAATGAAGACTTGTGACACTGGTGAACGTGATACATCAATCGAGGAAAGTTTGAATCCAACTTGTTCAAAATGTGAGACAAAAGATTCAATATTTTGGATCAAAGATCATGAAAAAAAACTTCTCTGTCGACATTGTTCGAAAATACTTCGCACATCGAAGGGTGCTCTAAATAGCAACAAACCTATTGATGGTGACAAAAACGTCAGCAGGAAAAGTAGTGATGCGACTGCAAAAGAGAGTATGGAAAATGAAGCCCCTGGACAATCTGTTATAACTAGGAGAGGTTCAAGGAGAGGTAAAATGAGGCAAAATAGTTATCAAAGTAAGCTCTCTTCTGTCAAAGGTAAAGGTCGCCGGTCCATCTTCAAAAAATGTGTAAGTTATTGTCATACAGCTTATCTTGGTTATAAAGAATTAACAATGATTTCTTATTGTCTGAATAGGTCTACAAATCACCTCCACCATCTTTCATGCCAATTACATCAGATTCAATATTTTACAAAGGTTTTCTATACTCTGCTGGTGATATTGTTTCGTTAACCGATTTTGATGGCTCAATATACTATGCTCAAATCAGAGGCTTTCTCAAGGATCAGTATTGTGAAAAAAGTGCGGCAATCACATGGCTGATTCCGACTCAACAGTCTCCACGAAATGTTTTTGATGCCAAAACCTACATCTTGGGTCCTGAAGAAGATATACCTCGCAAATTAGATTGCATGACTTTTGTGTGCCATTGTCCTTCTGATTATTTTAAATTAACTAATCCTCCCTTCATCACTTCAACTCATTCTCGACCTCCTCGAAGCGGTTCATTTTCGTGGACTCGATCTGGACAATCTGTTATAAGATCTAACGAATCTAGTGGCCCTTGAGCTTACACTTCCATCACATCTCAGCTAAAGTTTCTCTCATAATGGGAGATGTTCAGTTTACGATCTCTTCTGGAAAAAAATAAAGATTTTTCATCTCATCCAGTGTTGTCCAATATTTTTATTATTTTCTCCGATTCTTGCCTCTTTGCATATATGAAAGTTCTAGAGGAAAAAGAACAATCTTCCTAGCGGAATACAAGATGTGTCAATTTCGCTGCCATGAAATTGATTAATAGATGCTAATCATGTCTTGGAAAACTTGTATCAATCTTTCGAGAACTTAATGCCCCCACCCTTGACTCTCATGGGATGTTATCAATGGAATGGTGATAGGAATAATGGTCTGATGTTTTTTCGGTGGTGGTGGTGGAACTGGAGCAGGTAATGCTGGAGGAGCAGGGGGAGGAGGTCCTGGAACACGAACGATCTTAGGTATCTCTATTCCATGAAAAAGGGCCATAATTAGCGAAAGAAAACCATGATCATTGTGACAATACACTCACCTATTGCAATATATTTGATTGGAGCAGGTGGACATGGTGGACACGGTTGAGGAGCTGGTGCTGGGGCTGGAATAGGAGCTGGACTGCAAACAATGATCACAATTTCAAAATTATTAAGATTCATATTTTGGTTTACTACTACTTACCTTGGCATATTCCAACCAGAGCCAGCTGTCCAAAGTTGAGATCGACTATTCAGTGGCAGTAAACTCAGTAAAACTATCAACGAACATGAAAGCAGCGAAAAATTCAATTTTTTGAAATCTATCCTATCAAAGCTCATCATGAGCTTTTTTGATCCAGTGAAAGTTGACTAGTCGAAGTAGTAGAAGAAGAATAACACTTAAACGTCGAATATCAGTTGTACACTATGAGCTCACTTAGGTGAGCCATTCTGGAACAATATAAGATTCAGAGTATGAGCCCACGAACAATGTGTGAAGATGGTTGAATACTTACGAAAAGATTTGAAAGTTCTATCGATTTGGTTCATGTGTTCCAATCTTTCTTGATGTTTGTAAAAAACTATCATTATAATAATAAATGTGAGACTACTCAAGCACTGTTTTTTAGGTGATTGTTCTCAAACTAGGAAGTGAATTTGCTCAAAGAATTTTTGCATCAATTGGAAAGATGATAAATATGACTCAATAATAAATTCTAAAACTTTTCTCAAAAAATGTGAACCCTCAATTAGAACGCTTTTGAGTCGAGATTTCCGACATTTTGATTGCTCAAACCATGCAGCTACTGGGGTTCATCGTTCTTCTCGATTATTTATCCTAAAAATGATAGCTAATTAGCCAATCTCAAGCCTTGACCTAATTGATTCTATCATAGGAATGCTTAGTAGGTATTGTCACTTTTGTCCGTGAACTTTTCACGTGAATCTTCACCATGAAATCTGATCGGAATCAATTATCTGAGGAGTCATAAAATCTCAGATCACATAATAACTGCTATAATGTTCCAATGAAGTCAAAGCTATACCATTCCAAAGTTAATTTTTCATCGATGAGTGATATTCATTTCGAGTAATATGAAACTCTCCTCGATAAGTTCTGTTAGATAATCTTGAAATGAGAGCTCTTTGATTTTATC
Source organism: Brevipalpus yothersi (assembly GCA_003956705.1). Taxonomy (NCBI): domain Eukaryota; kingdom Metazoa; phylum Arthropoda; class Arachnida; order Trombidiformes; family Tenuipalpidae; genus Brevipalpus; species Brevipalpus yothersi. The sequence goes on from QZCP01000182.1 coordinate 29,360, forward strand.
AGTGAAACAGTCTGCTCTATTGATCCAATATCACACTCTATCATGAAATGAGAAGATTTCGTAATGAGTGTCTTTCACCTCGTTCTATTCAACTCAAATCACAATGGACTGGAGATAAAAAAATTCCAATGCTGTCTGTGCATGCATGAAAGCATTTTCGAACTCAGTTTATAAAACAGTTATATCTTCACCTACTCTAGAGAAGTATGTAGCTATGTTTTTGATTACAAAACAAATTGCTTGCCACATCTTTTTTGAACAAATCAAAGCCCATTTGATATTTCAAACACCTTGTTGTGGTAGGAAGCTCGGACAATAAGCTTGCTTGAGTTTTTTTGATGCTGCTTTTGTATCAAATAAATTCTTCTCCATAAGAATTCTTGTAAGGTGCAAGCTTATCATCTTGTTTCTCAACATATTTCCAATTGAAACATCCTCCTATTTTCGTGATCAAATTTCATTTTACTGATCTACTCTCACATGACATAAAAGTTACATTCTACTATTATGTTAGTACATCAAATCATAGCCTCGAATTCCATTCCTCTTACTTCTCTAATGTTGAAGATTAAAAATTCTGAAAAAAACCTTCCGGCTCTCTGTATCTGAGTATCAAAAAGACCTAGGTTTCTGTAAAAGAATTCCGAGATTCAAGTGCAGTTATTTCAGATAGATTGGATTGTATGAAAAAAAAATCTGTGTTATTCGAAATTTAGCAAGCTATCTGAGAGAGATTGCCAAATGATGCTCTCGGCTAATCTCATCTCTATTGGAGAAAAAAGAGAGACTTTTGTGAGCAATCAAGTATCGATGCATAAGCATTTCTCAATGTATATTCTTATCTGTTCATACAATTTTTGACTCTTCCCATTCCCATGAAGAATCCTCTCCACCACAAGATAAATGGCTTCTTATGTCAAAAAGAAATTGAATTTTCTTTAACAGATCCAATTTTGACTATTTCAGCGATGAAAAACTAAGTTCATCTACCACTTGTGAAAAAAATCAAGGCAAAAGATGAGTTCAATTTGAGCTACTCAAATTTTTTTCATCTCAAAATGCATGATAGAATAAGCATTTTCTCATTATATCAAATAACTTTGATGGAATATTTTCATATAAAAAAGTGGAGAGATGATAAAATACCTCTCTTTTCTCTCTGTCAATTCATTTCGACGTGAAGGCAGATACAGAAATGTGAAACCAATTTTTAGCTTTTTTTCTTCGATTACAATTATTATTATCGATAGCCTAGCATTTCGAAATATTTTTACGAGATTGAGTTTTGTCTTTCAATACAATCTATTATTTTTAGGGAGTAAAATCTGATGAGAGGACAAGTGCAGACAGAGGACAAGATGTGCCTTGCATACTCAAGAATTCTTTGGGGCTCAGAATGTGCCTACAATTGTTGAAGCTATCGATCATTTTATGTCTGTGTGTGTGTGTATAAGACTTGAGCATAAAAGTATTCAGTGTCATGAATCTATTCTCAGATATCTGAACTAGAAGAATTTTGCTCATTTTTCTCAGTACACACTAACACACACGCACACACATAGAAGTACACTGTATACACTTACACTCGCACACACATTCAAGATCTGTATTTCTCTGTGATTGAATATCTTTGCTGATGCTGCTTCTGTTACTGAGAGAAGAATCCACTTTTGGATGTCTAGATGATTTCGACATAAGTGAAAAGTTGGGCCGATTCAATGTTGCCACTGTCAAGATATTTTGGACAAAAATAAACACTTACAGCAGGAGAGAGAGAGAAGGTATTTGATCACAGAGAAGTTTTCTTTTTGCTTCTGTTAAGTGTTCTTCTGGATAACTTAGCTTAACTTTTCAGACAAACTTCTGCCAGTGAAAGATATAAGAATCAAAAAAAAAGATGTGACAAACTTGATATAACTTGATACTATCTGACTGTATCTGTTCTCAGAGAAAAATTCGAGAGAGAGAGAGAGAGCACGAGAAAGAAAGGGATTGAGTTTTTCCAATGTTAATCTTGATATTGACTAGTAATTTATTCAGAAAAAAAGTCGCTTGAATCCATAAATTGCGCTTTCAATATTTATGGTCAAAAAAAATCTGACCACTGATCGGAAAATTTCTCTTCTTAACTTGCATGTGTGTGGACAGAAAATAAGAGGAAAAGAAAATGTTTTCCATTGAAATCGAATTTATGATGAATCTTTATCATTTCCAGATTGATATATATTTATCGGATAATGATAGGAGCAGACAAGGTGGAAGAGAAGGTCAGCCAGACCAAAAGTCAAACATCTTTGTCTAACAGCTTTTTTTCATGACAATGAATGAAGCGAAAAAAAAATTTGATAAATGAAAAATATGATAGTATATTCAGTTATGGATGCAACCCAGTTGGATATTTGAAAATTTCGATTGGATAAAAGGGAAAGAAAAGTCTGACCAAACCAGAGCAATGCTCAAACACAGCATCCACAGGGAATGCTCCAGACATCAATGGTCAACATTTGGATCAACTTTTTTGTGTGACTGAATATTCTTTCCCAAATGTGATCCCAATGGTTATCCTCTATCGACATCTAATCATTATTCTGATGGTATTTTTTTCTCTCTCTCTCTCTTCATCTTCTTTTCCTTGGTCCCTATTCTTTAGTGGGTCCCATGTTGACTTGAGTTCCTTTGCCGATGGAGTGTTTCAAGATGACCAGAAGGATATTTGATGCCAATTCTGGGTCCGTATACACAAGGCAAACATGAATAAGATGAGTTGGGAAAAGAATGAAGTCTACGATAAAAAGGAGAAAAAGGAATACACAATGAGCATCTTCCTCTCTACATATCTCGATGTATGTATGTAGCAAAGCATGACGAAATGATGATGTCTTACTCTATTCAAAGTTTCATTCATCATGTATTAACCCCTTTCTGATGCTGTACACAGCCTAACTGATCAGCATTATGATTATCGTCTCTATTCCTTTTTTCGTCTCTATTTTCACTCACTTGTATTCTATGATATATAATATTGAATGCATAGCTACACACTCATTGATTATTGGTCATTTAATCACTTTTTCATGTGTGTGAGTTTATTAATTCACTCAATAGGAATATATTGGGATGAGCTAGAAAGAGAAGAAAAAGAAGAAAAAGAAGAATAGTTCACACTAATATTCAAATTAACCCGGAAGTTTGATAAATTTGCTCTACTTTGTGATAAGATTATCAACTTTTATCATCAGTCTCTTTTCTGGACATTACTGATGGAAATTGAATCCAAAAATGCTCGATTTTGGCTGATCCAATGTTTTATATTCAATATTTTTTTTACATCGGCCATTTACCTTCTTATTTGGGGCAATTGATAGAGAACTCACTTGGAAGAAGAACGAATTAAAGCTAAAATTGAAGATGATTTTATGAGGCATCAGAAACGATACAGAGTTTCCAAAATGTGACCATAAAACGGATCAAACATTCAGCCCAGTAAAATAGTAATATAAATAAATACGCTATTTGAAGTGTTTTTTTGAACAAGCCAAGAATTCAATAATCTCAAGCATGATAGTCTTTCGAAAAATCGAATCAACTGATGCTATCCCTGCAAAAACAAAATCAAATACAATTGATATCAATTTAGTAGTTTATTCTTATGAATAGCCGATAAAGAAAGATAAAGTTCTAAACTTTGCTCATATTAGATTTGAAATACCAGTAGCACGATTGATCCTTCAATTTAAGCGTTCATGTGCAATGAATCATATTCTATGAATCAAGAGGATATTCACTTTCGTTTATTCCCAAATGCGTTTCATTCAGTTCTCTCAGACCTATCATCAACCATGTATATCCAAAAGGCTGACTTACTTCTCATTGAATCGGTTGATGTATTGTTAGTAACCAAGAGAGAAGAGAAAAAGCAAAATTAATATCTTTCGATGATGAGATTGAGATTTTCTACAGCCATTTACATCAAGATTGGTGCATACATTGGCGATAAGATAGTATTGACTATTATTCTTATCGTACCAATGTTTGTGCCAATCTCATAGCAATCTGACCAATCAAAATTCTTAAACACGTACAGGGTGGGCCAAAAGTTTCTCGTCCTGGTAAAATTGAGTTGGAAGCCGATATTTTTTGGCCACGAGATAAAACTATTCGATAATTTTTGACCTACCTATCTCCCCAGAAAAGTCTCATTGAATCGTTATATCATCAATAATCATGAATTTAATCAGGTTTTCACCATGATAGATGAAAATTTTCGAAACAATCAGACTTTTCTGGGGAGATAGGTAGGTCAAAAATTATCGAATAGTTTTATCTCGTGGCCAAAAAATATCGGCTTCCAACTCAATTTTATCAGGACGAGAAACTTTTGGCCCACCCTGTATTTCAAAATACTAGATTAGGACCTGCTAGAAATGATGAATAACAGTTTTCTCCTGGCTAAGTATCAGAATGAGATATTCTATCCTAATTTTTATCACACTCATCATATCCGTTATTCTAGACCCATTCAGAGTATTGCTTCATCACATTGTGTCTCTTAAATATCTAGAGGCCTCAAGTTGTGATGTGGATCATCCAAAAGATGGCTCAAAACACTAGGTCAACTCAAATTCATTTAACCAGAAATACTGTGAATAAAAGTCATTCTGGGTCATGAATCTTATCTCTTCACTGAGAGAATGATGAAAGGGAAAGATGAAAAATCCGGAAATCGAGTGAGAAGAAAAATGCACTCAAATTGATGGCCCATTTACTCTTGACATAGGCCCAAATCTTTTCATGAAGTGTAGAGTATTGCCGAAAAAAAGAGCTCAAAAAATGCAGACAATTCAACATATTGTGCAGCTTTTTGATGTGATTTGTGGAAAGTTTTCCTTCTTTTCTCTTTCTCTATCTTCTCTTTTCATTTCTTGTCCAATCATCTCTACGTAAATCAATTTGTCTTAGTTCTTCCATATTTTTCATGTTTCTATCCCAAAGTTTTGTTCCTCTTGTGTTCCTTTGCTGAGAATCTTTTGAGCTTCCATTTTCTATAAGATCCACTTTTACCGCCAAAAATGCATATACTTTCTCTCTCTCTCTCTTCATTTGGATGCAGATTTCGAAGAAGATTCTCATCATTTCACCAGAGCATATAGTGGAGCATTCTTTCCGTTGACGATTATCGGATTCCCTTGGGTTGCATGTCACCACAAAAAGGTTCTCATTCTTCTCCCCCAAACTCTAATGACAATCTGATGCACTATGATAGCCGATCAATCAATATGTATTTCCCATTATATAAGCTCACAGTCTACAGTAGTAGTCTGGAGATTGGGTCGAGAGAGTGGAGGAGAAAAATGAGTATCTCAAGAGGTTTTCAGGATTTCGAACTTGTCAAATCAAGAAGAATATTGTCTGAACCGCAGCTTAAACCAATATTTATACATGTATGTCACGGAAGTCTCTTGATATTCATCTGATAGTATTTGTCAGACTAAATCCCCTCCTCTAATACGTAAACCTTTGTTTATCATGATGACCATGAAACTAATCAATTCTTTCATTTACAAAAATGAAGTAGTATTAATAGTAGTGGAAGCGAATGATTAAAGAGGAGAAAAATGCTTGGAATTCTCTTGCCCCACCATGAGGTCAAGAGATTGGACATTTATGCGCAATAATTTTGTTACAATATTTTTAGTCATTTCCTCTTTTATTCCACAGATGAGCAACATTAATGGGAGATTTACGAGGGCTCTATGCTCAAATAGAACCTATGAAATCTTTCAACAAAATTATGAGCTCATCTTCCGCTGTTTGGTGGTAAAAATTTGAATCAATGTGATCATTTTCAGCGCCATGATTCCCATTCACTTCTGGGACAGATAGTTGGTTCAATGACTCCCTTGTGATCAGTTTTATTTTTTTCCATCAAGAACTTTGATTTGATTGTTCATCTGTTATTCAATACAGCCATTCAGTACAATGAATGTTCATAAACATTGAGAGAAAGATGAAAAAAGGAATCATAGAAAATAGTTGTAATTAATTGTAACCAAAGTCAGATGAGAACCTTTGTGTGTGTGCGTAAGTTTTTCAGTATCATTCTAAATATAAGTACACACAGATACAATATACTATCGATCAATTTTCACATCTCACTATGTGTCTTCTTGCTAGGCTCCTCTTGTTAGACATCCTCCTCCAGAAGGAATCCGATTGCTTTTCCTAGAGTATTCTTGTCTCTGGTATTCTCTCGTTGCCACACGAAAGGCCTGTAAGTTAAAGCTGAGAGTCAAAACATGGAGAAAGAAGTTCAAGCGATTCACTTGTATCCATCGAAGCAGAGAGAAAGAGAGAGAGAGAGAGAGAAAGAAATGAACGGGAAACATGGAAGCAAGGAGATTCTCGAATGAAAATGACTATGAGAGAGAGAGAGAGAGAGAGAGAGAGAGAGAGAGAGAGAGAGAGAGAGAAAAGAAAAAAAATATGGGATAAAATAAGATAGAATGAGATCAATTGGATTCCCTCTCCTCAAGAGGAATTCTAAGGCAAAATCAGTGTCTGTAGCAAGTCTTCTCCCACTTACTTGATATATCCTTGATTCTCTTTCTTTCTTTCTTTCTCCATGATTCTTTGATAATAATAAATATGTTACAGAGAAGCGCTTTCATGGTGTTCTTTTTCGTTTACTTGTTCGTGGGCTACCTGATAGGATGGTATGCTCTGGAGATACAAGAAAAGATTATCTGGATGCCAACCATTGGAACATTCAAGATTATCGGCTGACTGGCAATTTGATCATTTGGTGAGACAATGACCATTGGAACTCTCTCTCTCTCTCTCTCTCTCTCTCTCTCTCTCTCTGCAGGCTTAATATTGTCATTGAATAATATTTGATTGAGTTCATGAACTTTTTTCGAGCATCAGTTGATCAACTTCAAGAAAAATTTGCTAGGACAAGACCCACAAAAAGATATCACCTTGACTCTTTAACGTTATTTCAGAAAATATGATCATAAGAAATCATGTTTTCTTAACTCAAATGATCATCATTCTCATTCATTTTCCCTTTCATCTTTTTTCCATCGCTTTTTGATGATCAAGAAAACCCCAAAAGAAACTATCTTTGATCATCTCGTGATTTATGACCTTCCACAATCAGATACAATTTCTTGGACAAGAGATTGCATAAGATGATGATGAAGATGAGATCTGATTTCGTTGATAGTTAGTTGATTGTTTGTGGTTCTTGGTGGGGTATATATGAATGACTGGCTGGGATCATGATACTTGGTTCCAAGTATTCATTTCATGCTCATGATGCAAACAAAAGATTTTCATTAATCATGATGCAAGCAAACACCAACCAGTCCAATGATTGGAGCCAATATTTTGTATCATCTCGGCAAGAAGGTTGATAAAAAGAGCAGAAAGAGAGAGGAATAATTTATACACATTGAATGTAACATTATTGGAGTGAATGAAAATTCTGATTGCTGAATGGTTGTTGAATGTCAAGTATTCACAAACTTGATGAAATGAATTCTCGGATGTTCTCGGATGATCAATACTATTCTCACGATTTTCTCCAACAACTAGTAAAGAATAGTGACTGATTTGATCAGGTGAAAAAAGTTCAAAGATTTGATTCCTGTATTGAAGCACAATAAGAAAGTGTCCAACAACAATAATAACGGAAGGAAAAGAATAAAACTTGTACAAAGAGTGAAGAATGAAAGGCGAGAAAAAAGTATATTTATAAATATACAGTTTGATCACGTATATGTAGTAGTAGAAGTGATAAGATTTTCATTGGTCTCATGTTTATCATCTTGTATGATCATGTCTTCTCTAGACTGAACGTGGAATGATTCCTTTCTTCAACACCCAATAGTGGTCGTCATACCAAATGGTCGGTGTGTTTTTTCTCTCTTCCTTATTTGAGATCACAAGAGTAATAATACCAGAAAGAAAAGTTCAACCAAAGGCAAAAATTTTCTCCAGAGACATTTTTGATCACAACGAAAAGTAAATACAACCTCGAAGAGCATCAAGAGAATATACATTCGAAAACTCTCAAAACTCTCATTTATAGTAGACAAGAATTGTGGTGTCCTACTGTAACTGGGGAAAGATCACACACATACACACCGAACACTCATTGTTTCATCACTCAGGAGACTAGTTTTTTGGGGAGCTTTACAATACAGATTGATTGTAGGAAAGAATATAAAAAAACCTCAGCAATATACCAGTGAAAAAAGAGGCATTATTTTTCACAGTTGGAAGTTGGGAAGTAGAAAAGAATGATCAAAGAATAACGTTTGAGCATTCTGAGCATTGTTCACTCTCATTACTTAACTCTTATCGGTGCTGTTATGCTTGATGCCAGTTCCTTGGACTTGAAAATTTTATTGTATATTTATCTGTCTATTGCTTTTTCCACGAATGCCTTTCTACTCCTACATCCTCAATAAAATCTCAGGTAGCAAAAATAGTTAGAGAAACAAGATTTTCTAGTTCATTCTCAAGAAGCTATCGATGATGCAAGAGAATAGAGTAAAGATAAGTATTGGTAGTAGGAGTTGCCAAGTGATAAAGCTTGATAAAATTCTAAGAAATTTATTCTTGACTCTTTGGGTGCAATCAAAGCTTATTGAGATAGAAAATAGTGAATTCTGATTGTATCTTGTGAATTTTGTGATCAACATCATCGGTATTTTGATGATGCATATTAGATTCCTCTCTTGGGTACATCTTATGATTTTCAGCTTGAGATTATTTATTCAGTGTTTTATCAGAATTTCTCCAATGGTTACGATTTGATCAACCAGTTTAAGTCTCTCTATCAATTCCTAATTCCACCTCATAACAACTTTATCCTCTCTATCAACTGAAAAATAGATAAGTTAATAGAGAAATTTGATTTCATAAGGAGAACCTAAACTTGTAAAAAAGAAACCCTGTTCAAATCCAGTTTCTGAACTCTCAATATCGATGTGAAAATAGGAATCCAACGATGGAGAGAGAGAGATATCATTATTATCAGAGTATTATTTTTTGAAACTTAGGCCATTATTCGAAGAAATATCTTTCTACTAGCCTTTCTCTTTCTATCTCAGATCTAGAGTATTAAAACTTTACAGATAAACTGATTACTGGACAATTCGACAGTTTTTTTGCTATTTTGTGTTCACCTTTATCAGAGTGTAACACCTATCTAACAGTTTATGAACAGACAATCGATTGAATCGGATAAACTTCATCATTGACAATGTGAGAATTGAGTGTTTCTAATGATCAAATAGAACCAATTTTGAAGAGAGTCTACTGTATGCTTAAAGAAGGTGAAACTTTTTCTCGTCTAATTTGAGCTGATTTTTTTCTCATTAGAGTTAGAAATTGTTCTAATCATCATGCAGTTTTGTTGAAGATTCTGTTTTGAGCTCAAAAAACTGAACAAAGATAAAATTTTCCTATAACATAGGTAGCAAAGTTGTGGAAAAAAATTATCTGTTGATTCCAGTCGAGACAGAATGCTCTCTTCTTTTGTTTATTCAAATCTTCACCTACAGAAGATTAGAAGTAATCTTATCAAGAGAGGTATTTTGTTTTCACTTCCGTTACTGGAGATAAACTCTATTTACAGAGGTTTTTATACTCTTATTTACTGACGAAATAAGTAACGTTGCATATCTTCATTGGAAAAAACTAAGAAAGAGAGAAAAACAAAAAGCTTTTAGTCATGGTATTTTCTGGAAAGATCTATCGGCCACCAGCGTAAGCTGTTCTTATTCTATCGGAAGAGAATCTTGAAATTCCTGAATAGATGAAAGACAACTAAGAGAATTTGCAACATTTCGAATCAGTTTATCACCCGGGTGACATTATTGCAACATGCAACATATATTATTTTTCACAAGCAGCAGCAGTAGCAACAACAATCATTTTACTTTTGTATAGTGCCTTAAGAGGCGAAAGTTTTTTTCATCATCAATTTAATCCGAAATCACGTTATATCTCATCCAGATCATTTTGACCCAGTATTGTGTATTCCATGGACTTTTCTGCTTTGGGTCAATATTCAGCCAACCGCTGCCAAAGTCAAAGGACAGAAACACTTCAACTTTCACATCCATTCAATCCACCAAGAATGGTTACAGAATGTGTTATGTATGGATACTTTGCCTTTGCGATTCCATTAAAGAAATGAGTGACACTAGCAAAAAGAGGAGAAAAGAAATAAGAACCTCTCCAAGATGAACTCAAGATTCCCCAGTATCAAGCTTCTCCAGCTGGTTAGTTGAAAAAAGTAGATTATTGATTGTCAGAATTGGACGGGTCAACAATACCAAGAGTAAGCACAATGTCACATGAAATGCCTCATTTTGAGGTCAAGTTTGACAAACATGTGGCACACTTTGGCTAACATGAGCTCTTGTACTCATAAATTTTGCTGAAAACATTTCGTGGAAATGATTGTTGTTAGCACTTTTCGAAAGCTATTGAAAATATTTTCCACTTTATCATACTGATAATAACGTCAAGTGACAAAATAAAGTCATTCAATCGAACAGAAACACTTAAATTTTTTACCTTACTCTTGACCACATGAACAGGGTTTGTTGAACTTTTATGCAAATAATAATAATAAGATCTGAAATGTTAATTGGTCGATAATACAGATGTCTAATATGGTTAGCTCATTGGGTTACTGTACGTAATGAAGAATGCTATACTTAGATTTGTGAAGGTTGTAGAATTATCAAGAGTCATTGGTAGAGCTTTCAATAATCCTGATACAATTTTTCATGGACTAATGGATAAAATTATCTCATCAGTAGTATTTTATTCGTTTCTTGGAGTATTTGGGACGAGAACTTGATTTCCCTTAACTTCCTTCACAGAATAAGATGACTATTTCCTATGGAATTTTCATATTTTTTGATGGTTCATATGGTTGATATAATTATGCTCCCAACAATTGCTAATACTACCAGGAACCTTTAAATGATCTCGATGAACTTCATCAGCATTTCTAAGACTTTCAGTTTGCTTTGAATTACTTGTGTCGGCATGCACAGAGGATGAGCATCCTATCACAATGCCTAAGAATATGTCGAGCATAAAAAATAAGATCTAGTGAGCTTTATCGTATTCTGTTTCAACATTTTTAGTCTCATATCTAGCAGCCTTTCATTTCTCAGAGGTATTCTCAATGTTCTAACTGAGGTATACATGACTCAAAATCAGCCCTGCATGAGTTTGAATCTTTTTCTCCTCTCTCTGAATTACTTTGAAAATCATAACACACTACAGTACTTTCCAGCAGGAGAGAGAAGAATATTTTCCATATTTTGAACGATTCTCAAACAACTGTGTGCACTGTTCCCAAAGAGGCCACAAATCTGATTTTATGGCTCATGCTGGCCATTTTAGGATATGAATTTTGAAACCTTCTAGGCAAATCTAACGAATATGAGCCAAATAATCACACTCGAAGTAACTCTATCATATGAGTATACTGTTAAAATATGAGCACAAACACATAATTCTGACAAACATAAGTATACTGTGTGTACTCCTCTTCACTCGTCCCAGCCATGCGCCAGGCTGGAGAGAATCCTTCCAGAGAAGAATCTGTCGGAGTGAGGCAAACACTTTTTCCTACGGAATACTTTAACTTGATACTTGCTTGTGTGCGTGAGTTTTGTCCTGAAAGTGACCATTTTTTCTATGTTATTCTTGTTCTCACACGGCTGATGGTGTTTGTTTTCTTTAGCCCACTAAATCTTATCACTTGTAATAGACAAGAATATACAGTGGTCTAGTTTGTCTTAGTTTATTCTCTCTCTCCTTTTTCTGACCACTTGAGTATCCGCTTGAAGAGCTGTAGCCAGTGTCAAATGGATCTATCTGATAATACAAGACAATGAGTTGATCTAATGGGCCACTAGATCTATACACAAATAAATGTTTATTTGTTCCTCTTGTGGTGTGTATATCAGTAACTTTCCTTGTGAACATCGGGCAAGTAAGCTGTGAAAAGATTAGCCACTTTTTTTTGGTGGAAGAGGAGAGAGAAAAGATTTCCAAGGATATAATGTGTGTTGGTCATTTTCGGAATCAACCTGAACTACAGTGAATAACTTTTTCGTTACATTACTTCCTCTGATCGGCTCAATGGTCAAGAAGCATCAAATGAGAATAAAACCGCAACGACAAGAAGAAATTGATCGTATTCCAGCCATTTGTAAAAGTATTCAAGATGCTAATTCCGTCCGCAGTGAAAGTAATTGTTCGGAAGCCACCAAGGTAGAGCCTATTGATATTGAGGCTGATCGAAAGACTACTGGTTCAAGTCATTTTTTTCGAAAGTTAACTTCACGTTTTGAGGTAAGAGAATCTGGATGTGTGATTGTTCTGGAATAAATAGTTCAAGGAATCACCTTCTAACCACAAATAATTAATCAAATTGTATTTGATCAGTTTCTTCCAACATTACTATTGCCTTTGTGGGTGTTAACATTCAATCAACATTCTGATGAGATGCTAGCTGCCTCATCAATTCTTATATAACTGATCTGTTCAAATATTTACTTGTATACTTTACTCTTTAAAGTTCGATTTTTGGAAGAAAATATCAATTTTTCCACACCAATTTCCTCAGAAAACCTTTCACATGAAATTTTCAATCTTTTTTTCACAGAACTATCATAATCAACGCCTTCCAGAGAAAACTGATTCTTTCCTCGATAGATTCAACGACCGAAGCACTCACAATGTTGAATGTCGTTACATAGGATTTAAAAGGTGAGTATCATATTTTCAGAAATTTTCGAAAATTGGAGCTCTTTATACAACGATTTGAGTGGAAAATAGACTTGATTGACTTTCTTATCTGACTCATACTGTGAAGTGTGGAAGTTATTCCAGATGCCTCGGGAAAAATCTGGGATAAGATGAAACGAAGCTCTCATAGAGCTATCTGAGCTATCTGAGCTTTTGCTCCTACAGTAAATGGGCGAGGAAAGGAACAAAATTTTTTGTCATGTTTGGATAAAGGAGAGTATTTATTAAGAAAATTCTGGTTGAATCATCATGTTCTTCTAGATTTATTGAGACTCAAGAGGAAAAGAGAGAATATTCTGCCTCTGTACATTAATGCTAGTAGCTGGTGAAAAAAATTGAGCTCTGCTCGGGGTGAATCTTCATCTCATGTGAGTTGAAAGTGTGTGTGACATTCAGAAAGTTTGATAAACTGATTTTTGAGCCAGCATATTGACTGATAACTGGGATAAAAAACTGGGATATATCAGATGCAAGTGAGAACGAATTTGTGACTCTGACGATATTGAAAAATCAGAGCACACACACATTCCATTTCATTTTGAGCTTATTGATTCTCAACATACTGATACACCAGAACTATATTGTATTCTCAGTCTGATTCAACCGCGAGAATCTATCCATCTATGGATTTGATCATCTATTTTTTTTGTTTCCAAGCAAGCAAAAAATAGAATAACAAATGAAATGAGATTCTGAGCAACGACAGCTCCTAAGAGAGAGAGAGAGAGAGAAAGGGAAACTTTTTTTTTACTTTTCTTCCAAAATAATGAACTTTTTATCACTTTTTTCAGATTGAAAGGCACTTGGGTGGTGGATCCTGCAAAGTATTTCTACTATCGGTGGCTCTCAATTATCACTGTTGCCGTCCTCTATAACGTGCTCATGATCATCGGAAGAACAGTTTTTTGGAAACTCCACAATCTTCATCCAAATGTTTGGTTCACTATCGACTATATCTGTGATATAATCTACATCATCGACATGATTGTTAACGCAAGAACAGGTATTTATAGGAGAAAAAAAAATTATTATCACTCTTCTATCTATTAATAGCTTCATCACTCAACGCTAAGTAAATGTACAGCTCTTTTCTGAATGATTGATACAAACATTGGCGATAAGAACACTAGCCAAAGCTACCTTATCGCCAATATTTGTATCAATCATTCAGAAAAGAGCTGTATGTACGGAAAAGGGTTAAACATTCTCTCACTAAGACAATCCTAAGTAATTTTACTAAGCAAAAAAGAAGCTTTTCCTAAACATTTATGAAGACTAATGATCATGAAAAAGCTTGGAAAAGTTCTTACGTCAACAGAGAGATCGACAAAGTGAACTGATTGATTCAAGAGAAGATCTAGAATGTTTTTCTTGTTCGATTATCTCATCTACAAGGTTTTCTCTCTCTCTCTCTCTCTCTCTCTCTTTGCGTGTGTCCAGGAGATTAACTTGATTAGATACTGTCTGATGGGCAAGTCAAAGAACATGGGTCATCAGGGGGTGGAAGAGGAGAAGAAGATTGAGAGAATAAGTCGAAAAGTAGACAAGTTAACATTGAGTAAGGACATTTTAAGAGATCTCAAGTTCTAGAATTCCCAAGTAATAGGTTATATAAGAACTTTTTGGAAACTTTTGGTCCAGAATTTATCGTTATTCTGTTGTTGGATCTGAAACATGTCAGTTGGTGATAATTTTTCTCCATGTGTTACTACCTCTTGATGCATGATAAACGAATTATTTGTTCTTGCTGTTCATGTTTGATGATGATCCTTGATACGAGAAAGAGAGAAGATATGTGTGTATCGATAATTGATTTTAGAATGTTTCCCGGATGGATGTTATTTATAAAAATATCTACTCACATATACAAACCTTACTTGTGCCCTCATTCTTATTGTTTCTATGAATTACCTTAGGATGATGGTGGCTGGTGGCTGATTGAATTACCATGATATTTTGCCCTAAGACATTTAGCCTAGTATGCACATGAAATTTGCTTGACTCTCGAGGCTTTACTCGTGACAGAATAGGTGATATTTTTCTCCACATCAAATGCTGGTAGTGGGAGTAAAATATTAGCTATCTGAACAATGTTGACAGCGATTATGATATGCTGTGGAAATTTAATCAAAACCCTTTTGCTTTGTCATGACTTGGATTACTTTTATTCCAGATTGTCTGTATTTCACAGATCAAAAGAGAGAAAAAAAAGACCCAAAACAAATATAAAGAGTTAGTAAGATTCAAAAGAAGAAAAAAGTAAGGAAAGAAAGGAGAGATAGAGAAAATATCATCTTTAGATTCATACACACAAACAATTTTTTCTTCACACACGATAAAATTGAAAATCTGAGAGTAGATGTATATAACGGTAAACCTCTTGAACTTATCCATCTTTGTTCTCTTATTCTTCCAGAATAAATCTCATGTGCATAATGAGAATCTGTTGAGTAGACATCTTGCTATGATCTCTCTCGAAACTGAAGTCTCTCTCATCATGACAAAATATCATCATTCAGTTGGCTAAATGGGTGAGATAGAAAGAGAAAGATATGAGATATTATTTTCATCATGATGATATTCATTGCCAATTGGATGAAAGTATGCCATTGTTTTCGTACAAGATGAGGAAGAGAAAGAAAGAGAAGAAGGAGAGAAAGATTCGCTAGTCCTCTCAATCTTCTTGTATCAGGCATTTTGGGATGACAAAATATCTTCTTCTCCTCCCATATGAGTAGGATTCATAAGAATATTCACGTATATATAACGTTTCAGGGTTTCTATCTCATCTTACTGATTGGAAATTCTAGCGAAACAATATCATAGCCCATTTTAGATTATCTGTGACTTGATTTCACACACAAGATGATCGCCTTTAATGTTATTCTGTCTGTATTTCTCCAATAGCTTCCTGGGTAGCCTAAGTACCCTTTCCGAATTGTGTATTCCCTCTCACCATGCTGTTGCTCACGCACAATTCTTCGAGCCTCTCTTGTCACTATTGAGTATAAGCAGTTTCAATGATAATGGCTATTGAAGCTGATAAAAATGTTTCCGTAGCCAATCATTCTGTGCATCTCTCTCTCTCTCTCTCTCTCTCTCTCTCTCTCTCTCTCTCTTTCTCTCTCTCTCTCTCTCTCTCTCTTTCTCTCTCTTTCTTTCTTTCTTTCTTTCCTTCCCATGATATCGATTGTGGGAATCATGGTACTTTTTTACACCATGAACATAGACGACAAACTTGATTGGAATCATGTAGCACCTATATATTGTCTTTTTCTTTTTTCCATTCAATTCGGCTATTAACACTTCTGACTGTTCACATGGGTTTTTGTGTTCTCTCTCTCTGTTGACTATCTCAATGGTCACCAATGGGCCATGAAAATCATAGAGAGAGAGAGAGAGAGAGAGAGAGAGAGAGAGAGAGAGAGAGAGAAATAAGCTGGAAAATGATCGAATAGACATATCGGAGCTCATATCGTTAGGGTGATTATTGTTGTTGGAGGAGAATGTATATGAAAAAAAAGATACTATCCAGATATGTGGAGGAGAAACATGTAGATAGATAGGAACCAAAATTACTGGCTAATATTTTTCCTTCATCCAGTGTATTCTGCTTGTATTATTTTTTTGTCATAATTTTTTTCTCCTTCCTTATTGAGCTTGGGTAATATTTTAGTTCGCTCGTTTTATGATCTTTCTCACTCTAACATGATGACAAGTCCAAAAGTCTTTTTCATGTCACATCTTGATGGCAGCCACAGAATCTGGAGCAGCATTTTCTTTGCCCAGATACTTCATTCTGACTAAATAAAATTGTTTACAAACATGATCGAGATAGACATCTCTATTCCTTGCAAGTTGGATTTTTCTAAACAATTTGTTTGTTGGCATTCTTCTCGTAAATCGAGGATCAATTTGCTCCCAGAGAACAAAGGACCCCTAACCATGTTTCAATATTTTCATGCTAACCTAAGTCGATCATTTAAATTTCCATCAATTTTCCATGCAAATCAATTCATTGTCACTCTCTTACTTGGTTAATTTTGGTCAATTAATCACAGCTCAAACTGCCATCAAGAGTTGAGGCTTGAGTTTCTTTTTCGCTCTCTTTCTCTCTTTCTCTTGCTGTTTCTCATTCCTCCTCGTTACTTGTTGACAGGATGTTAGCCAAACTATTTGATAAAAGATAATCAAGTTATATCTATCATCTAGACTGTGCGTTTCATGATGCCTCGTTGAATGCTTGAACAAGAATCATCTCAATTTGGCTGACTAGAAGAGAAGAAAAGCTCCCAAATTGAATGGTAGATATTCACATAAGATTGTGATCATTCAACTAATCAAATTATATTTCATTTGAGCAACGTGACCAGACACAATTTATCTTTAAATGAAAATAAAATGAACAATTATCATCAAATTTCGCCTCTTGTGTAAGAATACAGGGTCAAGTTAACTTTATTCTCCATACAAAATCGCCAAAATAGTAGCGAATCTCATCACTCATCTTATTTCAACATCTTTCCTTATCATTTTCTATCTTTCATATATCTTCAAACAATTTCTCTCATCCATCAACCAGTCAGTAGAGACAAGCTCAAAAGATCTGAGTTCTACTTCCCAGACTATTAGCCCATTCAATCGTACTGCAAATTCTGTTCACTATCTATTCTTTTCATCCTCTACTATCACTCAATTGATGAACTGGTAGAATTCTGGGTAAACATCAGAGGAATTCACGGTAGAAGGAACAATAGTCTCGGCAGTGGTAGTATCGTCGTCTGTGGTCAGAGAGCAATTCATTACGTATATATATTTCATAGTTCAAATTCCAAATTCTTCTCTCAGAGCACTCAAGTGGTGCAGCGTATTACTCAATGGGAATACAGTTTGTACTATTTTTCCAACTAAACAGCTAACTTCTACACCTTTTGTTATGTAAGCATTTCATTTCAATAGCTCTAGTAACATCAAGAATCCTCTGGAATCCTCGAGAATTGGATAAATTGCCTCTCTTTTTCCTCCCTTTCTTTATTGAGGAACAATTTGATTAATAATTTGAGTCTGATTGTTATGCTTAGAAATTCTGTTTGATTATCTTCCAACTATTAACTGGGAATCATTACTAATACTATATCATAATAAACGCAGATACAAATTCCTTAAAATCACATCCAATTAGAACTGACTATTTATCCTTGTTTACATTCATCAATTTTTGACAATGATTTTTGCTTAAAGAAAGAAAAAAGAATATTTTCTATACTCTATTTTCATTCCAACTCTAAAAATCTATCAAGATAGACAAGTAAAATGAGACTGTTCTAAATGTTTTTGCCGTGTATGCCAAACTTTTCATTTCCAGATCTTTCAACTCGTCGAGTTCATGGCTAACATCCAAGCCAATTAGATTCAGGAAATTACTTATGCCTCCATCAATTTGATTTTGACTATTTTTCATACGCCAAACAGAGAAAGAGTTTTATTCTCAGTTCTCATGTCTGATTTTTTTCCAGCATCTTCCATGCAACTGTTTCTCGTGAAGTCAATTCTATTTGGCTTTCCATATAATTGAGAATGCTCATCGAGTTTATCATTCAAATTATTCTCCCAGAATTGATTATTGATGGAATGACATAAGAGACAGAGAAAATGAAAAGATACAAGTGGAAAGAGTAGGATAGAAGCTCAAATATCAAAGCATATGAACATTGATTAATAATTTTAATAGGAAAAGTCATTTATGCTGTTTCAAGACTCACTTTTTTGATGGGTTAAACATATTTTTAATTAATTTTGAACACTCTTCAATGTAATTAACACTCCTGGAAGCCTAGAGACTTTATGAAGCGTCCTTTCCTGTCAGCTACTTGGACATTCATTCATGTCCACTAATCAACTTCTTTATTCTTCAAAGCTTTTGCTCCCAGCAATCAGTTTTTTGATACTTTTTTAGTGTAATCAAAGTGAATTGGTATTGGTATTTTTAATCCAGCTGCCATGATATACTCTAAACTCTAAAAAAGAAAACAACATTGAGTATTTGACAAGCAGTGTTACTTACTAGCTATACTTTTGCTAATCACTTTCGGATTGATGGTCAATTAAGTATGCCATACTCTGCTACAACAGTATTCCCTTCATTTGAGTAGTTGAAGAATTTTCCAAAAATACTACTTCGAGATCGCACAAAATCAGCTCTCTCTATTAACCAAAGTGTGATTGTATTGCTTTAGTAACTGTATGAGAAAATGATTTGAACCACAGAAGCTTGAAGTTATTCTCATCTTAATGTGGCTGTAAGTTCCTAAACAAGATAAATGAATATCAATCGATTCTGGATAATGATTGTTCTGAAATGGTAACTCCAACCGTAGAGTGCCTAAGGCTTGTGAAAGGGTGTAGATTCACACAGTTGCAGGGTGAAAAAGGAATCAACCACGATATTTTGTACAGATTGCTCTCAAGTGCATCATGTAATTACTGATAAGATTTTTTTTTTCGAAAAAAAGAAGAACCAGTGAATAGGGTTGCTCAATGACATTGATGGAAATAGAAAAATAGATCGAAAGGAAGAGGATCCAAATGAATTTACTCAAGCAGTGATACAGCTATTGCAAGAATGCTGGTCCAATCAATAAGTCGACTTGAGGGCTCTTGATTCAATAGAAAACGAATGGAGATGAATAGATGGAAAGTATGAATAGCCAGCCGTACATGAATCAAAAGTTAATACTGTCTGCATGTTTGGATGATTTGTGAAGCTGGATCTAAATTGTAGAGCAAATCCTAGATCTTTGATCGTTAATATAACGTAATAAATCTACATATTTTAGTATCATCCGGCGTTTCACAAAGTTTGTTTTATTATAGAATTGAGATATACTGAGCCAGATGAAGTGAAAAAGTATGATTATTCAAGATTTAATCTGATTCATTGAGCTAATTGTATGAAATTCTCTCTCTCTCTCTCTCTCTCTCTCTCTCTCTCTCTCTCTCTCTCTTGTTTAGGTTATCTGGAGCAAGGTCTACTTGTTAGAGACTCAAATAAACTTCTTATCAATTATATCACAAGTCCAACCATGAAACTCGATTTAATTAGCCTAATACCAACTGATCTTTTCTATTTTGTCACCGGAATCGAGTGTAAAGATGGACAAATACCTTGCCCAGTGATTGTTCGCTTGAATCGACTATTCAAATTACATCGACTTTTGGAATGTTTTGATCGTACAGAGACTCGAACTAATTTTCCAAACGCATTTCGCATATGTAAGCTCATATTTGTCATACTGGTTGTCATCCATTGGAATGCTTGCTTCTATTTTGCCATGAGTAGCTACATAGGTGGGTAATATGAACCACAAAATACACACAGATACAGAATCAGCCTAATTTTTTTGAATGTATCACAGTAGTTCTGGAACTTCTTAGAACTTGAGATAAATGTGTGTTATCAAATCTATACGATAGATATCTTACTCATTTTGTATATGTGTGCATGTATGCATACTTTCCATAGGTTTTGATGCTGATCGATGGGTATATAGTATGAATATTACCGGAACTGGATTCGTACAACAATATATATATTGTTTCTATTGGTCCACATTAACGTTAACTGCAATCGGTGAAGTGCCCGTACCAACACGTGATGCGGAATATATATTTGTAATTTTCGATTTTCTCATCGGTGTTCTAATATTTGCCACAATTGTGGGTAATGTTGGATCAATGATAACCAATATGAATGCCTCTCGTGCCGAATTTCAATCTCGTATGGATGCAGTTAAACAGTATATGGAATTTCGTAAAGTTTCCAAAGAGCTGGAGAAGCGTGTCATCAAGTGGTTCGATTATTTATGGTCAAATAAGCAATCATTAGATGAAGAAGCTGTCACATCCATACTTCCGGATAAATTGAGAGCTGAGATTGCTATGCATATCCACTTGGAAACATTGAAGAAGGTATACTCATATATACATATATGTTCATATGAATAGAAGAATATTTTTCATTATCACCATTATCATTATTTTTCTACTCGAAAATAATTACTCTAATGAGAGTGGTGAGAAGGAATCGAAAGAGTTTATCATCATCTGTAATTAAAATTTTTCAATCATGTTTCAATTACATATAGATACTTATATACTTTTCGTTCTTTTTTTTTGCTGTGTACAGGTTAAATTATTTCAAGATTGTGAAGCAGGACTTTTGGCTCAATTGGTGCTCAAATTGCGTTTACAAGTGTTCAGTCCAGGAGATTTTATATGTCGCAAAGGTGATGTAGGCAAAGAGATGTATATAGTGAAGAGAGGTAAATTAAATGTGGTCGGTGATGATGGTAAAGTGGTACTCGCATCATTAAGTGATGGATCAGTTTTTGGTGAATTGAGTATACTCAATATTCGGGGTAATAAAACGGGAAACCGTCGAACAGCCAATGTGAGAAGTGTTGGCTATAGTGACCTTTTCTGTTTATCTAAGCAAGACCTTTGGGATGTATTGGAAGATTATCCTGAGGCCAAGGAGATGTTAATTGAGAGAGGTAAACATATATTGATGAAAGATGGTCTGCTGGATGAGGAAGCATTGAGGAAAGCTCAAAAAGAACGTGAAAGATTGGAAGATCGATGTGGACGATTAGAACAAAATTTGGACAATTTGCACACTCGATTCGCTCGATTATTGGCCGAATATTCTGCAGCACAGAAGCGTATAAAACAGCGATTATATACATTGGAAAAAAGTTCCAAGCTTATTGACGATTAAACTTGAAAGGAAACAAAACTTTCGCATATATATAAAACATATATTTCATCTTCATTTTCTCAAAATAAATTATTATTACCGAAATATATGGAATGATAAAAAATTTATCTCAACAATTAAAAAAAAATAAAATTTATAATCACCATCAATTTTAATATTTCTTTGTCAGGATCTGTAATTTCAATCAAAATTTCAGTAAAATTGTTAGATCCAAAATTATTCAGATATTTATCAAGAAATTCTAAATCAACCGCCAAAAGCATTTACTGAGCTGCTCGCTTCAATTATTATTATTTTCAATGTTTTTATTTTCAATTTTTTTGCCGCTGAATTCGTTCATCTATGTTCTGACCATTGAGAGTGATTAAAATGTTATTTTTCTTCTGATTAACAAGTGACAACACTTGTGTAATCCTAATTTGATTATCTTGTAAGTTAATATGATGAACAACGACAAAAATTCCAATTGTGATTACATTTATGCTACAATTCTGCAGCTCAGAACACGTGCCTCGAAGTTAGCGAATGATAAACACGAATACACGATGTACCATTCCTATTGCATTGATTTTGAATTAATGTGATTTAACAATTGGCTTACAGTTTCAGGTTTTTTAAAACACAAAAATTCTCCTTAATTGTCAAAGTGCCTTGAATATTTGCTGTCTTACTCGTCAAAATGGTGATCGCTATCGGATTCGAGGGAAGTGCTAATAAACTTGGTATCGGTATTGTACAAGATGATAAAATATTGGCAAACCCACGAGTAACTTATATCACTCCACCCGGTGAAGGTAATTGATTGGTAGTGTGAAAGGAAGGTCTCAAAAGAAAGTGTAAGGTTAATTAGTTCATTTTTCCTC
>QZCP01000182.1:52024-81489 GCA_003956705.1 Brevipalpus yothersi
CTCTCTCTCTCTCTCTCTCTCTCTCTCTCTCTCTCTCTCTCTCTCTCTCTCTCTCTCTCTCTCTCTCTCTCTCTCTCTCTCTTTTTCTCCCATTTTATTTACAGGTTTTCAGCCACGAAACACTGCTCGTCATCATCAGCAACACTTGATTCAAGTTCTAGAAAAATGTCTCCAAGAAAGTGGAGTTCATTTAAAAGATGTCGATGTATTTTGCTACACAAAGGGGCCTGGAATGGGTGGCCCATTAGTTTCGGTAGCCGTAGCTGTACGCACGCTAGCTCTCCTCTATAACAAGCCGATTGTTGGGGTTAATCATTGTATAGCTCGTAGGTTTTAATTTGATATTACTTGAGTGTGAGAGAGTTCATTAACATCTCTTTCTCTCTCTCTTTTTCTCATGTTCTCGATCATTTAGACATTGAAATGGGAAAATTGGTCACAAATGCTGTGAATCCAACTGTTCTCTATGTTAGTGGAGGCAATACTCAAATTATTGCCTACAGTAATGGAAAGTATCGTATTTTTGGGGAAACAATTGACATAGCTGTCGGCAATTGTCTGGATAGATTTGCTCGTGTCCTGAAGGTAAAGCTATTTTCTGACGTCCCATAATTTGAAAGGATTCACAGCATTTATGAAAATTTGGATCAATTGATGTCAATAATTTACATTTTTCTAGCTATCCAATGACCCAAGTCCTGGATATAACATTGAACAAGAAGCTAAAAAGTAAGACTCACATTCTCTCTAATTACCATCTAAATATCTTAAAATATTTAACAACCTTGTATAGAGGAAAAAAACTGGCGCCATTACCTTATGTCGTTAAAGGAATGGATGTGTCCTTCTCTGGCTTATTGTCATTTATCGAGGTTAGTTCCCGCACTAATGAAGGTTCCTTGAACTCGAAAAATTGTTAATCTCATCTCATTTCAGGAACGAACATCCAATTGGCTTTTAAGTGGAGAATATACGAAGGAAGATCTTTGCTTCTCTTTACAAGAAACCATTTTTGCCATGCTTGTGGAGACTACTGAACGAGCTATGTCTAACACAAATTCAAACGAAGTGTTAATTGTCGGAGGTGTTGGATGTAATGAGAGATTACAAGAAATGATGGGCAAAATGGCCGAAGAGCGTGGAGCTAAATTGTATGCCACAGATGATCGCTACTGTGTTGACAATGGAGCTATGATAGCTCAAGCTGGCTTATTGATGTTTAAATCTGGACAAATCACTCCTTTAGCTGAGACAACATGTACTCAACGTTTTCGAACAGATGAAGTTGATGTTACATGGATAAAATGAGAAAGAGATTCATTCCATAAAGTATAGTTCATTTGTATAATGTCTTTGTATTCATTTCACATTCTCAGTGAGAGGCATTGAAAATTGTAGTTTTTTTTGTGACAGGCATCAAACATCGCGTCAATAAGCGAATTTTCATAGATATGAGCTGCGAAAATATAGCCTTGAATGAGAGAGATTTTAGTAGCGAAACTCAGTGATTGACGAGCGCTTGAATCTGCCTTCTGACGACTCTGGTATGAAGTATCTTTGCTCTTTATTGTTCTTCAAAATTACTCTGGGATAGGAAATCACTCTACCTTATCTTTCGTATCGTTTTAATGAGAGTTCTGAGTGTCATAGCTAGAATTATCAGAATTTAGAAATATTAGGAGGTCAGTTTTAATTAGGCAAACAACATTTTGCAAAGCCCATGAACTGAGAGAGACATTCATCTTTTAAGCAAAAAATGATCGAACGAAGATGAGAATATTCGAATTTTCTGAAAGGACCATGTGTTGGGAACATTCTAGAACAGAGTCATCGACTGAAAAACTTGTGCAAGTAAAGTATGAGTAACGAGTTAACTTAGCATGCATAACGGAATTGCTATTTACTGAGAAAGAAGTAAGACACTCTTTCTTTCTCTCTTTCTTTGGGACCTTTTTGGATAAAAAATCGATTCTGATTGAAAATTCATCTGCTTTTCATGAATCTTAAGCAAGCGCAATCACTTTATGAACGTAGGTATATATTTATGTGCATATAATGTTCATGGAGTCCAGTGAACTTTTATCCATTAATTTGAGGAAGTTACTCAAACAAATCAAAAAGTACACGATCTCGGTAATCTTCCTTAGTAAAAAAAAGAGAGAGAGAAAGAAAGAGAGAGACACATTAAGATTGTAAACTGGTTGAGTTAGTCAACTTTTCTCATTTTACGATGTTTATGGTCCCGGGGTGGAGTCTCAATTTTGATTTTGCTTTTGGCCCCTCTGCCTTGTTTCAAGGGCAAACTTTTGGTCTCTCAATCAGATCAGGTCAATCGTGTAGATCGAGCCAAGTGCCCACTGTGTATATATACATACGCACCTTGGGCCAAGGTACAAGGCTGAAAGGGGTCATTCTCATGAATGGCCCAAGAAGTAGTAGTAGATTATACAGTTGTAGAAGTGTGTAGATAAAAGTTGATAGCAATGCGAAAGATGAAGGCTAAATAACGAATATGAATATGTGAAGGTCTCATGATATTCAGGTATATGTTCTTCTTTTTCTTTTCTCTCTCTCTCTCTTTCTCTCTCTCTCTCTTTCTCTTTCTCTTTCCCCTTAACAGGAATTGGGATGGCTTCTGACTCTTCACAGGACAAGGTTGCTGTACTTACTTTTGCTCCCTTCCTCTCTCTCTCTCTTCTCTCTCTTCTCTCTTATGGGCTCTCTTCTTTCTCTCTTCCTCTCATTTCAAGTTGAGAATTTTCGGGTATCTGACGTTCTCAACTTTTTTTCTGGTGACTCTGAACTACCATCACTTTCACTCGAAGTTTGTGGGACCATTTGTGTGTGTTTTTTTTGTGTTCATTCGAAAAGATGTCTGTTCTACAAGGAGAACAATTATGGGAACCATCGCCAAGTTATACACAATTTTTAACGTTAAGTCGTAAATTTGTGAGTGATAATTTTGCCCAACTAATGTCCAACTATACGTTTCCACAAGATACGGTCAAAGATTTGAATCGATGTTTAACCAATCTTCATCGTAATGATTATGCATTGATGTTTGTGTTGACCATCTTCTGGGCTATCACTCGACACATGTTAACTAACTCTTTTTTCAAAGTAAGTAATACCTTTCTCTCCATCACGTATCAGTGCTTAGTATTGTGTATGTATGAGTAACTGTTAAACTGCTCGAATCACTTCACATTTCCTGGTTCAATGACCGGCCCGGAAGAACCCGCTTCGCCCAAGATTGGTCATCAAAATTTATTATTATAAAACTTTTTGATGATCTGCTTTTTTCGCTTTCTTTTTATCTTTTCCTTCGAACTAAAAGAACTTCTCTCTCTCTCCATCAGCCGGTTGCTAAATATTACAAATTACCCAGATTGGAGAGTGACAAATTGACTGAAAGTGCATGGAAATTCCTATTTTACCTGGGCACATGGTCTTTCACTGCTTATATTGTGCTCATCAAGCCAGGTTCTCATTATTTTCATCAACCTACCGCAGTTTGGGAAGGTAAGTGTTTCATACAATACTTTTAGGCTCTTTTCCGAAATATTCACTGTTGCCAAAAGTCCCGGGACAAGTACTAGGGGATCCCATTATCGTCAAATTTCCTCAAGACATGGGAAATTTTGGAACTTGAGTAGACCCTTGGATTCAAATTTTCTTGTGCTTATGACATGGAAAGCTTTCATTGTTTGAGAGAGTACTTGAAATCAAGTTAATAGCTGATTGACGACTATTACTTGTTGGACAGTGCCTAAAAATTGTAATTGTCAATTGAAGCTCATTTTTCCCAACGAATTTCTTTGCTTACTTTTCAGGCTATTCCATGTCTCTTGAAGTACCCAAAGATGTGTACGCAATCTATATGATTGAAATCAGCTTTTATTTGCATTCCTTGTACACTACGTTGTTTGTCGATCAATGGAGACGAGATTCCATTGTTTTGATGGGCCATCATGTCGTTACATCGTTACTCCTTGTTTTCTCCCTATCAATTCGGTAAGTGTTTACTTGCATTTCTTTGGATAATCATGACTCGTTGTGATGTACACTAGCTTCGGGGAGAAATTCGTTGATTGCGAAATAATTAGAGGAAGACCATAAGCGAACTTGATGACTTCGACTGTTCACGACAAACTGAATGCTCGATGAAGCAAAAAGAGAAAAAGTCAGCCTATTGTGTGAACAAAATAGTGGGTTTTTGAAATTATTTGATTGAGACAATTTCGTCCTCAATCAATCGTAACGATGAAGTTCAATAGTATTATCTGTTTTATCGAGGTGATGATAATGATTCAAATTGCCAATAATCGTTAATTTCTTCCGCCCAATTCAGATGCCATCGATCTGGTTTAATCGCAATTTTTCTTCACGATGCTTGTGACATCTTATTAGAAGGAACTAAGAGTTGTCTATACTTCAAGAAGCAAGATAATCGAAATGTTGATGTATTCGAAATCATTGCCAACATCGGATTTTGTATGTTTGCTGTCACTTGGTTCATTACGCGATTGTATTGGTTTCCTTTGCGTAATGTTTTCATATCATCAATCTATGTTCATCAAAACGGAATTAATGTACCTTTCCTACTTTTCCTCAACTGTCTTCTCTACATTCTTCTCATCATGAATCTTTATTGGTTTTCGGTAAGTCGTAAGCTAACGCTAAGCCAAGGTAATCAACAACAATTAACTTCTAACTATTAATTTTCTCTCACAGTTCATTGTAAGATTGATGTACAAAGTTGTTACTGGGCAAGTTGAAGAGTTGGAAGATAATCGGGAATATGACACCGATGTTGGAGGAGAAACCAAAAATGTTGATGAAGAGCATGTTAAGAAGCAACTTGATGAACAGTCAGAAACTGAAATTAATGAATACGAAAAGGATCGAACTGCAACCGGCTATTTTCTCCGTCAGCGAAAGGATACAACATTCGAAGCTAGATCCCATTAAGTCCATCACTGATCGCTGGTCCAATGTCTTTCATTGTGAAATTTTTAATCCAAAATCGCAATATTTCAACAATGCAATCAGAACTCAATGTGATATAAACTTATTATTAGTACATTAATATAACTATTTATTTCATTCCGATTTTGAAGTCTTATTTTATATGATGATCATCACTTATCGCTAAGGAAACTTTCTGCTGTTAATGAATTTCTCTCAATATCTTCGACCAATGCGTCTGAAAAGAATTTTGGATCGATTGAATGACCTAAAATGTCTTCAACTATATCCGGAGATGGCTTTGATCCTCCAAGAGACAACAACTTTCGAAGATAAATATCACCAGCTTCTCTACTCAGCGGATTCTTCGCGAAAACTTTATCCCATATTTGACTAGCTATTGCTCGAGAAAACAAGTAGGAGTAGTATTTGGAACCATAGCTATATAAATGCCCAAATCTCAATTGGAAAGATGTTCCTTTGACATATTCGAGCCCATAATACTTTTTAGATACATCTTCCAAGACTTGTGTGGTAAACAATTTACCCTGAAGAGGATCGACACCATGATAAGCTTGATCAAGACCGGCATAAAAAAGCTGCAGTTGAGTATCACTGGCGGTGAATAGTTTTTTAGACGCGATCCACGCTTCAGCGAGGTCTGATGGTATGGGATTTCCCGATGCATAGTGTTTGGCGAAAGAGGTGATTACGCCCTTGTCTAACAGAAAATATTCCATCAAAATTGATGGCACTTCGGCAAGATCTGTTGAGCATCTTGTTCCAGTCGTATGTTGATATGGTGTTCGAGCGAGCATAGAATGAATTGCATGTCCCATTTCATGGAACAGATTATCAACTTGATGAGGAGATAGAAGGGAAGGAGATCCTGCCTGTGGTTTAGGTAAACTTAAAACAAGCACGACAATCGGATTCTGATATGAACCATCATCAAGTTCACATCCTCCTTGTATCGTAAAATGACAGTCTTGGTGAGGCTTTTCATCCCTTTCAAAGAGATCACAATAAATATGACCTAAAACTGAGTTTGATTCATCGATCACAGCAAGTTTGATAACATCTGGAGACCAAACTTCACCTTCATGAGTTTCCTCTACTTTGAAGTGGACTCCAAAAACTGATCTCAAAATTCCATTGAGACCGTCCATGCATGTACCGATTGAAAAGTAGGGAGCAGCTGAAGAAATGAAACTAGAAAACTGATCACGACGAACAACAGCGGCATAATAGGGTTGATCCCACGGATAGAGAATTTTTGCTTCAGGGATGAAGCGTTGTTTAACACGCAATAATCTATCATAATCTGCTTGAGCGTGTACCTTGAGAGAATCATTAATGTTGTCTAAAAATTTTGTAATACCCTCAACGCCTGCAAGCACACTACCACGAGCAGAACGATCACTGTATGATGGAAATCCACAAAGTTTAGCTAAAACTTTACGTGCAGAAACCAATTGTCTGAGCAACTTTTCCCGATGTTCATCAGTCTTGTAATATAATTTGAAGGCAATTTCTCGAAGTTTTTCATCTTCTGCTTCCGGACGCAGGCCATCTATTACAAGATTTTTGCCTTCTTGTTGGAAACTACCCCAAAACTGTTGGGGTACATCGTCTTTTGGTACCAAATTTCTTTCAATAGCTCGATGGTAAAAGAAGCCACCCATATGAGCTATATAATCATTAAGTTGCATCACTCTTTCTCGTTCTTTATCATTCAGATGAATACCACTCAATTCAAAGTCAAACAAAAACAGTTTAGCTACCAATTGGTCAACTTCGTTTGTGGGAAATATATCTCCTTTTTCGGAAACTTTCTTCAAAGCCAAATAAAGTTCACGATTTGTGTTCAATTTTTCAACCTCTCGCGAAACTGAAAGTGATGTTTCCTGAGCGGCAACACGATAACTAGTAAGAAATGGATGAAAGAATCAGATGAATCAATTGAATCAAACACACACTTTCCAACTCACCGTTTATCAGGATGACCTATTCTGACAAATTCTGCTAGATCAGCGACTTTACACAAATTATTCGACATACTATCAAAAATTTTAACCATTTTACGCTTCCTATCTTTATCCAAAGCTTCCTTTACCATCGATTCAGTATGATTGATCACTGCATCTCGACAACCGATGAATCCTTGTGGTTCTCTCAGGAAAGGATTGCCAAATAATCCAGTAACTTTCTCTACCTCAGGCTTATCAGGATTAGGTGGACAGTAGGCTGGCATAGCCCGATTAAATACAGGAAACAAAGAAGTGGACACACGTCGAACAGGTGACCAATACCAAAGTGATGCCATGGTAAAGGAAGGGAAAGATGGAGAATTGTCACGATGAGCGGTTAATTGATGAGAATATTGGTATTACACTCTTGATCTTAATCACTTAATCTAGTCTTGAACTCATGCTCTATCTCGCTAAACTGTTGATCACAATCAGAATCATGAGAAGATCATTGGCAAGAGAGCTCATCAAAACACAACCACGTGCTCCACAAGTCGAGCTCACTTTCACCGGTTAACGTTGGCCAATGTATACATGATGCATGCTTCTGATCACTTTGTGTCCAATTTGTAAGCCCATATAAGATCACAATCACTATTCATACATTGTTCATTCAACACATATAGCTAAATCCAATGTCCGTTTTTTCAGGTGTCTAAAAAACGAGTCAAAAACTTGAGGCTACACAGTAAAGCGTACTGTCAATAGTATTGACTCAAATTGAGTCACTCAATAGTATTGAGTCAATACTCTTTGCTATGGAGCAAATGGCTTCCTCCAATCAGGAGCGAGTCAGCTGATTTTTCCTTGAATTGGATAATCCGATTCGGATTCAATCAATCATCGATGATACATTGTAGAGGCGAAGGGTATCAAAAAAACCATCCTAGCTACTATCGATGGATCAAAACCATCGATGCCATCGATTTTCAAAGGGGTGCTCGATGACATCGTGCTCAGCGTCCACTGGGGAGGCTCAAGGCAGGAAGAATGTCGAATCCTGGAGCATGCTTCAAACTTACAATCGCCTTTTCAAAAACATCGATTATCAAACCGTTCAACGATACATCCCTCCAAAAAGAGTCTTTGCATCCCACGCTTCTGATCAATGGTGATCCATCACTTTATCTTCCACCCGTATCAGTTGATCGTCTGCTATCGTTTTTATTGTCTTTTTCGTCGTTTTCACTCAGTTTACTGACTTTATATTTTTCGAAAAATGTCCAATATTGCCGATGCCCCTCGAATTAACACCGTGGAATGTCCTAGAAAAATATGCCGCTGTATCAATATGGAAGTAATGCCAAAGTTACCATCAATCAACGTTCTCGAAGAGAGGTTGGATAACATTGAAAAAACTCCCAACCCTGATACTGAAAAAGTTATCACTGGAGTTGGTGAAATTTTAATGGATCTCACTGTTCGCTCTCATTCGGAATTGGAGAAAATCCGTCTGAAATTGTTGTCTTTTATTGCTGATATAGACAATACCCATTGGGTTCCCATCAACTGGTGTGGTAAATTGGTGATGTGCTGGGATTCTCTTCTCTACGCCCCTACCATCAACAATGAGTACACTTGTAAAATCTGTGGTACTGTCATTCATGAAAAGGATGATATACGCAACCATATGTCGGAATTCCTCTGCAAGGTCACCTGGATCAATCCGAAAAACAATTGGACCTTTTTTGAAAATAATAACTAAGAAAATCAATGTCTGTCATACTGAAATATTAACCTGCTAGTATCAATTGCTAGACTTCTTGATTGACTGTTATGTTAATCGCTTGAAAAATTACCATTGATCACCTTAATAATAAAATGAACCACGCATATTGGAATTCATCCCCTCGAATTACCTCATTTTTGTTAAACCTTTCACGAAAATCCGGAAATAGACTTCCCATATCTTTGAATTTTTCTCATCATCCCTGTAGACATTTTATCATATCAATTTCATCAAGAACCATTCAAATGAAAAGGACTGATTTTCATGGGAAAATCTTTTTCTCTTCAATAGAAATGCGTAGAATATATTCAAATTGTACAATATTATAATAAACAATGCTCAAACAAACTGGCGGGTTAAATAATACATTGGAAGAGGCTGTGCAACGCAATAAAATATGAGTTTGAATATACTCTGTGAACCAGGGTGACTGCTGGTAGAACTTTCAACTGCTCTATGAAGAGTTCGAAGAAGAAATATGAAAAGACTAAAGCATCCATAGCCTAGAGCTAAATAATAGCCATAACGGCCAAAGAGCATTGCTGTTAACATTGCGGTGATCATGGGCACATATTTGTAGCCACTCAAAGCGACAACATTGAGCAGCCCAATGGCTTTGGCTATATTGAGTGTATACAGAACTATCATTGTGATGAGAACTTCAAGAACCAACCACACCAAGGCTGAGCTGGCTTGAATGCCCAATTTTTCGGGTGAGAATTGTCCACTAACTCCAAGTAGATAGCCGGATACCAATAGATATGTAACGAAAGCCATCATTGGAATATATAAATCAGGAGCATTCAAATCTTCACGAGGTGGTACTGATTGATCATCTCGATATTTTCGTGACCAATCCTACAATCGAATTGACAAGTGAGCCATAAGAAATTTTTCAAATTGAATTCACATACAATCAACTTACCTTATGAGAAAATGGGAAAAACAGGAGAAGCAATTTTTTAAGAACATAAGGAGTGTCAACAGCGAAATAGTGTTTAAGCTGGAAAGAGAAAAAAAAAGTCAGTGACGAAGTACATGATTACCGGCAAAATGCTCAGTAACTTTCCAACTGAACGTTTACCGAATCGAAAACCTCAATATAATGTAAATGAACCCCCTAATACTCACATTACTACCAACCCAAGATTTACCCTTGGTGACAATATTATCCGAATATTGTGCCACTTGATCTTGAAATATTTGAGCCATCTGATTGCCAATCTGTTGATTCATGAATGGTGATGCATAATAATCCATTGGATAACCAGTTGGTGTCACATAATTTGCCTGTCCACCTCCACCCATCATCTGTGGCTGTGGTGGTATTGGTGGCTGTTGAGCATATCCTCCCTGATTATTTGGGTACTGATCCCGATGCATGATGATAATTGATGTCCACACAACTATCAACTAATCACAATCAAACTGTGTACCAAAACAATTAACATCCATAAAAAAATACACTTTATTTTCTTACCAAACACGTCAGAAAAAACTGAACACTTTTCATTGGTAACTGTAACAGATCACAGATGTCACTACTGGTGGAAAACAGCTTTCCAACGGCTTTTCTTTACGTTTTGATGTAAAAATTTGAAAAAAATGAAGACACTTGGGAGCGCTGATTGTCATTGCTCTTGTCAAAGTGAAGAGTTTACAAAAGGCTTTTGCAGGCTTGATGTTAATTGATCTTCTTTTAAATCAGCTCTTATCTTTTTTTTTCTCTCAACTTTGATTATATCTATATTATAAATTATATTTAATTAATTGTGTGTGTGTTTGTGTGTGTCTGTGTATAATTGATCGAAGCCTTTTGGTGTCCCACAAACGGCTCAAGTATGATTATCCAGGAGCCTGTGCAGGTAAGTCATGGTTAAGACAATATATTTTGCACTGTTTTACACCAAGTCTGTGTTTATGTGTACTCATTTGGGTGTATCACCTTCATATTTGGCCACTATATGATCATATGATGATCATATCTTATGATGCACATTATTTTCTCCTTCCCTAACCTTAATCAATCTTGATTTATATTTTCTCATTTTGTAGGCTACTATCTGGTTCACTCTTAATCACTATTCGTATAAAGATGCGATATTTTTAGCAGAAAGACTGAATGCAGAAGGTTAGTGATACCATACATACACACACACATACATGTATATGTATTCGCCTATTTGTGTATGTGTTATGCTCTGTTTTATGCGTACACTTTCCAAATATCATCAAGTTTACTTTGGTGCATTATAATCAATTTTTATGGAGAAAGCATATTTACATTTTGATGATGGTCACACGATATTGACGTGTGTTTGTGTGTTCTTCAACTCATCTCTAATTGATATTGTTTTCTCTTCTATTGCATTTACAGTCGCCTCTGAGGAATCTCTTTACTTGTTGGCTACATGCTACTATAGAGCTGGAAAAAATGTCGCTGCATATTCTCTACTTTCCAATAAAAGCTTCAAATCGTCCGAATGTCGTCTACTGCTTGCCCGTTGTTGCTGCGATCTCAAGAAATACAATGAAGCGGAGGAGGCAATACTGGGCAAATTCAGCTGCATGGATAATCACAACAGCCGCTCTCCTGATCAAGGTATTTATATTTTCAATCTTTTATCTTCTCAATTTTCAAAAACACAAATTGAATTTTAAGCAAGATAATCTAATGAAAAGTAGTCTCAAAGCAAATGAAGCAGACCATTCTCTCCAAAATAGTTCAACAGATCGAAAATTTTTCAGCTTTCCAGTATTATCAATCATTATGATTTGAAGTTCCGGAACCATTTGATAATGGGAGTCAGGGACATCGTCTTCAACCTTGACTGAACTATCATGTACTGTTTTTCAAGCACTCTCTTTTTTATTAGCTTGTTGAAAATAATGATCGACTGTTAGCTGCATATGTGAAAGGAAAATTTGGACTAATTCGAGGACGAAAAAATGTGGAGAGAGAGACATAATCATATCTTTATCATTTCAGGCCTTTCAAATGATGATCTTTTACAAGAATTTGGTAGAAGTGCTGCGTTTGCTGCTCAAATGTTGGCTCTTATCTGCAATAAGACAGAAAGATATGACAAAGCAATTGATTACTACCAGAAAAGTTTGAAATTCAATCCCTTTTTATGGTCATCATTCGAAAGTCTTATTCAGCTGGGTGCAAAGCTTGACCCCTCACGTATATTTAATATCAACAATGTTGACTTCTCTCTATGTCATGGTAATAATCCACTGGTCACCCTGTGGAACAATAACATTAAAAGTGGCGGTGGTGGTGTAGGAATTGGAGGTTACGACTGCTCAAATAATTCTATCGGTGTACATGGTGCTCAAGATGGTGTTAATGTGAGTGTTGATGACACTAGTGTCCATTTTAGTGTCAGTGATTCAACCAAACATACTACCAATGTTGTCTCGTCTGGTGTGACAAGTGCTAAAGAGCTTACTCAACCGATTGAGATTCACTCGCCATTTGCCTTAATTAAACCCACTGGTGATGCTGGTACTATTGATGTGATCACACCACAGAGCAATTCATGGGTTACCACATGCCTCGCTCCTCAGAAAGCTCAACCTTTAACGAAGGTAACTCGTGGAGGTGCTGCACGAAATATTGAAGGAAAATTGACTGCAGCCACTAAGCGAGCTACTGTGTCCGAAACTAGACTGAGCTTTGGTGTATTCCCCTTGAACGACCCTTCACCACTGAGTACCCTCAATTCAACTGTGAATACCCCACAAACAGGCATTAGTGATACATTGATGAGTAGCACTCCAGTCGATATTGTCAACAGTGGTGCGAACAATTTGTCTAATGTTCGCTCTAGTGGAAATCAGTCAATGATACCTCCCAACGCGAGTATAACTCATGCACCAGCTAAAAAGCCTCAAACTCGTCGTAGTCATGCAATCCATGAGTCAACCAATCGGTCCAATAAGCCCAATATTTTCTGTCAATCAAGCAACAATAATACTCAAACACCGAATGATGTGGGAGGCTTCCAAGCACCACCTTCAGCGATGACCAATCAGAGCTCTACCGGAGTTGGGCTACGTCGATCATCCAGAATTTTCAATAGCTCATCATCTGTGAAAGAGAATAGTAAAACAACAAGGAATGCAAATCAAGAGAACAATAATAATAAGCGAACAAGTAGTACCACTCGAGCACCTACCAAGAAAACACGGCGAACGTATTCAGCCACCAATTTGACTTCATCTCCCAATATCCCAGCGAAAGAACGTGACCGTGAACTGAACCAAATGAATAAGTGTGATCCTCTTAAACCCTTCCAGTCCCGACAGCAAGATGTCTCCCTTGTAACTAGTGATGATGTAAAACAAACAGGCCTCAAATGGCAGCGTGCATCAGCTGAAGGCTTGCTCCAATTGCTAGTGAAACTAGCGAACGCCTCATTTTGTCTCGGTCAATTCCATTGTCATAAAGCGATCAAAATTCTGACCAACCTCTCTGTAAAGCAGCTCAACACGGGCTGGGTTTTAAGCGCTATCGGAAGAGCCTACTTTGAGATGGCAAAATACGAAGAAGCTGTCAAATATTTTGAAGAAGCTCACAAAGTAGAGCCACATCGCCTCCAAGGTACAGAGTATTATTCAACTGCCCTGTGGCATTTACAGAGAGATATTAAGCTATCCTTATTAGCACAAAAACTTATCGAATTCGACAAGAATGCACCACAAACATGGTGTGTAGCCGGTAATTGTTTCAGTCTTCAGAAGGAACATGAAACCGCTATCAAGTTCCTCCAAAGAGCTGTTCAAGTGGATCCAGATTTTGCCTATGCCTACACTCTTCTTGGCCATGAACTGGTGGCTGCTGAAGAAATGGATCATGCAATGGCTTGCTTCCGGAATGCTATTCGTATTGATGCTCGTCATTATAATGCATGGTATGGAATAGGAATGATTTATTACAAACAAGAAAAATATCAACTAGCTGAGCTTCATTATCGCAAAGCACTTCAAATATCTTCGAGTTCACCTGTTTTATTATGTCATATTGGTGTTGTGCAACACGCTCTAAAGAAAACAGAAAGTGCTTTAGCCACCTTGAACAAAGCCCTCGAAATGGACCCGAAAAATGCTTTATGTAAATTTCACCGAGCATCTATATACTTTTCGATGGAGAAGCATCAACCAGCGCTAGTTGAACTAGAAGAATTGAAGCAAATCGTGCCAAAGGAATCATTGGTTTACTTCTTAATTGGGAAGGTATGACAATAACCATTTTCTTGATAAAGTTGTCTAATCTAACAACTCTTTGGAGCCTTTCAAGGTGTTCCCGACCATTGCAATAGATAACTCTTCTCCAAAGTCGTTATTTTAAGCTTCGTTGCTATAGCAGAAGCTTAAGGGTATATCAAAGTTGACTAGACTTACAAAAGTTGTTAGCTGAACTTTACAGGTTTCTAAAGATAACTACTTCCACTAGACATATCTTGTGATGATTAATTTTTTGGATCTTTCATACAAATGTTTTCATTGTTCAATCAGATCAAGTATTCTCTATCCTTCCTATTTGAGCATAACTGAAGAATTTATTGCACTCCACTCGATGGTTAACAGCTTTCAATTCCAGGAAGTGAGATCGCTGCTGTTAATGATCAGATTTCTCGTGGAAAGTTAACTCAGAAGAACCATTGTTTTTTTTACATGTCAAGTTTCCTGTAGACGCATTTCATTGCACACTCAGATTATCTTTGAATTAGCTCCATATTGATGTATGATGGCAATTTTTACACTCTTTTTTTCTGATAATGGTACCCTGTTATCCTAAATTGAGTTACCAGAGAGAGAAAGGCTTGTCTATTTAAAACCCCTCTTTTTCTTACTTTTACAGGTACACAAAAGATTAGGAAACACACATCTAGCTCTTATGAACTTTTCATGGGCTATGGATCTGGATCCTAAAGGGGCGAATAATCCAATCAAGGAAGTCATCGATAAGCATTATGCGAATGATGATGATGAAGTTGTTGTTTGTCTTGATTCTGGTGATGAGGCATTCAATTCAACTGGTATAGTCAATGATAGTTCGGAGAGCTCTTTACGGCCCCGATCTCATCCTCATCGTGGTTCCAATTCATCTTTGGAAGAGGATGATGACGATCACGTGAATGTTGGTCAACTATTGGACGTTGAGGGGATATGAGAATTTAGAAATTAGTTAACATTGTTTTATTTTACTTTCTTTTGTTGCTCTCGCTATCTATCTATCTATCTCTCTCTCTCTCTCCATTGACTCTATATTCAGCCTGGTCGCTGTGGACTTCTCTTCTTATCTTCTGTCTGACTTGAAAATTACCTATCCTCTGTATGTATAACCCGTATCAGGGCTCTCTTCTTCTACTCTTATTTCCTCTTTATACAGTGATGGACAACTATTTGAAGAGGAACTTAAATTCAACAAAAATTAAAAAAATAAAAAAACCTTCAAATCGATCTCAGTGCCTTTAGAAAACTTTATCATATTGTTGAGAATATTTGCCGGAGCTGGAGTTAGATCATTGATTATCAATTATATCTTAATATTTTTCTCTTGATGTTTGGTTGACTTACGGATCAGACAGAATTTTATTTTCTCTTCTTTTTATGGATGGAAATTACTTATTGCTAGCAAATAATTCCGTCTAATTTTTTTCATTGTTGATCAAGAAAGAAATAATGCCACCGTCAATTGTTCCAATTATCTTTGATTACTGATCATCCAAAAGATCACAAAACGATTTTTTCGTCTAATCAAGCTTATGGATCACTTTGAATGCTCTTGGAAGATGAGCTATTGAGTGGCATGAAATCTTACTTTTTCGCTGATTAGATATTTCGTTTCGATTAGTCAAATGCCAATCTACCAGATACCCATAAGATCATACACCCACACACAATCTCAATCTCATGAAAGTTTTTTGAACTCTTTAAATATCGATTAAATACACATCTATTAGCCCACAAGTGCAACGTCTCGCAAAATGCTTGAAGCGCTATCTTGATTTGTTTTCATTACACTTTGCACGTGAATCTGTGGAATGTTGTTTTTTTTCATTGGTGATACTTTTGATATGACCAGATGGAAGTGATCTAATTTTTGTGTATCTTCCAACTAATACAATTGTTACACTTTTCTCACAGATATCTCTCTTAGTCATATCTGCTGATCTGTTGTTTTTGGGGAATGATTGTTATTCAAAATTTTTCTGGTATATTCTGTTATCGTTAAAACCATTCTCATAGCTCGATGTTTAATGTAAGCGATCGTAGTTAGGTAAGTTTTTCTTCGCTCTAAGAAATTGATCTGAGCGAATCGATGGAAAATGTTCCAGAGAAATGTGATTCAAGTTTTTATATTCATTTTACAGCTTCTGTTTTGTGTTCCAGAATGGGATCAAAGAGAAAGAAGAAGGGCAAAAAAGGGAAGATTGAAGCTAAGCATTCTGAGATCCAGAAGATAAAACGTAAAAAAGTAATCAGCTACTTGCAAGAGTGGACAGAAAGAGAAGAGGCAGACAACTCCTGGAAATTCAGTAAATCTATTCAAAATTGGTTGGTAAAAAATTGGTTTGATTATGATCTACTGGATGATTCACAATTTGAAACATTCGTTCAATACGCTGGCAGCTTGAATAAAGATTCTAGTGCTCGAAAATCGATTCTCGAGAGAGCTATCAAGTTGGAGAAAGATACAAATCCGAAAGAAAAACTATACCCAAGATGTCGATCAATCATACAAATGTTGGTCTGATCATCGATTGTTGTGATAATTGGTACACAACCAATATTAATGCCAATATTGCTATCATCTTATCCATGATGTGTGTAATTTTATTCAATCTATTAGTACCACTTTTACGTA
This sequence comes from Brevipalpus yothersi, assembly GCA_003956705.1. Taxonomy (NCBI): domain Eukaryota; kingdom Metazoa; phylum Arthropoda; class Arachnida; order Trombidiformes; family Tenuipalpidae; genus Brevipalpus; species Brevipalpus yothersi. The sequence goes on from QZCP01000182.1 coordinate 68,631, forward strand.
GACCAAAACCACCGAATGTTACCGAAAAAAAACTTTCCAACTCTTGATCATCATCTCAATCCACCCATCATCCGCACCATACAACCCTTCACCATACGATATTGTATCAATCGAAAAAATTCAATCGAATTTATGAATAAATTTCATTTCCATGATGAAGTTCTGAAAAAAATTATTTTCCCAAAAATCTCAAGAAACACCAGATGGCGCTCTAGTTTCACTTTTTTTGGCTTGTTTTGTGTTTGACTGTTTTCATTTGATTTTTGATGAAATTTTGACCATCAACTAATCAAATATTGAAAAATAACTGCCATTTCTCACCGGTTAATCAAATTGTTCACTGAACACTGTGTGAATTACAATCAATTTAATCTATTCAAGATCTCAAATCATTTATTTGTTGGGTGATTGTTAAAGGTATTTATACGTACACACGGTTCACATCTTTCTCTTCCCCTCTCAATCTCTTTCTCTCGCTTCGCCTGGATCATCATTTGAGTATTCATATTACCCACAATCCACACATATATACATATAAAATATGGCACGTACCAAGCAGACTGCACGTAAATCAACCGGTGGTAAAGCTCCCCGTAAACAATTGGCTACCAAAGCTGCCCGAAAGAGTGCACCATCAACTGGTGGTGTGAAGAAGCCTCATCGATATCGTCCTGGTACGGTGGCTTTGCGAGAGATTCGTCGATATCAAAAATCAACCGAATTGTTGATACGTAAATTGCCCTTCCAACGATTGGTGAGAGAAATTGCTCAAGATTTCAAGACTGATTTACGTTTCCAATCGGCTGCCATTGGAGCTCTCCAAGAAGCATCGGAAGCATATCTTGTCGGTCTTTTTGAGGACACCAATTTGTGCGCTATCCACGCTAAGCGTGTAACAATTATGCCCAAAGATATCCAGCTGGCTCGTCGTATTAGAGGAGAACGAGCTTAAGCAATTCTTTCATGAATCATGAATGTCAATCGTATTCGCGTTTTCACGTCATATATATTCACTTGTATTCAATCTTCATTATTAATCTCTGAATGTGCAAAAACAAAATGTGTAACCAACATATCTTGCTGGGAGAGAAATTTTTGTTCCTCTCGTTAGGTCGTATGAAGAAATGTTTTTCGGAATTTTCCACTCTCTCTAATCAAACTCTAATCCTTATACCATATATATACAATTTTGAATCATATCAGGAGGAATGCCGTATCTTCACCTAAGTTCAAACAAAATCTCAATTGTTTCAATCTCATCAGTGTATTTCTTTTATCTGAATAGAATTGAATAAGAGCTAGGAACCACGTCATTTTAGTGCACTTGCTCAACAACAACAGCAAAAAAAAATAAATGATAGTTTAGAACCTCACAAAGATTTGTCTTGAACATTGTCCTTACAAATTTTAGAGCGCAAAAGAATGGCCCATGTACGCCCAAAAAAGATATACTCATAGCTTATCGTGTCTTCGCAATATTTTTCGAGCTCAGAAAAAGAGACTAGAAGAGAGAGAGGGCAACGAATGCTGAGAAAATCGGTGGAAGAGAGGGAGGAAAGTGAGGAGAGAGAAAGAATACATTCTATTAGATCCTCTGAATTATCGGCAGCGTGATCACGAAGCGAATGACCCAGCAAGACAATGGTTTGTGGTTTTGGCTATTTCAAATACTGAGTAACACAAGAATAGTAATGCTTTTTTGCTTTGGTAGTAGGAGGAGTAGAAGTGGTAAGCGATAATCTCCTCTCTCTCTTTCTACAGCAAAATACAGCGTTGGTGGAGATTCCAGGAGAAAGATGGAGAAATCATGAGAAGATGAACCAGAGAGTAGCTTTCCTCTCTCTCTCTCTCTCTCTCTCTCTCTCTCTCTCTCTCTCTCTCTCTCTCTCTCTCTCTCTCTCTCTCTCTCTCTCTCTCCACCATTCCATGTTCATTTTAGAGATCACAATCGTTCACGTATTGTAGGAGGAAGGCTTACCATTTGACTTTCTTCGGGAAGCTGGCTACCCTCCATTCCACCGCCACTGCCACCTCCTCCTCCTCCTCCTCCTCCTTCAACTTCTACTTCTTCTTATTCTTCTTACTGTACACTGGCTCATGAGTGGCTCACGAGAATGGCCTGGAGCAATCTGAGAGAGTGGCCATAAGGTGCGACTGATGGCTGGTATGTTTCAAGCTTACCTGGTGGATCCTAATTACCCTTTTCGGGGCTTGAAAACATCACAATCACTGTTTCGCTGATTCTGAAGTGAATCTGCTTGTGAAGGGCAAAATATTATGGGTCGTGATTCTCTCCACCTCTCTCTTCCCTCAATCTGAAGAAAGAGAGAGAGAGAGAGAGAGAGAGAGAGAGAGAGAGAGAGAGAGAAAGAGAGAGAGAGAGAGAAAGAGAGAGAGAGAAAGAGAGAGAGAGAGCAAATGATACGTCCATCGGCGCCCACGCTAGCCTCCTCCATCAGCTAATTCATGGTCTTTTCCACCCTCTCCCGGATGCTCATGATATTATTCCTCTCTCTCTCTTTTTCTTCTCCATCATTTCAATTCAAATGCTGAGCAACTTCTTTGGGGGCTCTCCAGCAACCAAAACTTGTGTAATTTAGTAGAATATCTACCTTAAGCTTACCATTTCACTTACTGTTGAGACAAGTTTCACATGCATATTCCTTATTTTACATCAATTTTTTCTTTGCACACAAAATCGTTGGCATTTTCCTGGACCTTTTCATAGAACATTAGTACCACCCGCTACTCTGTTGATATTGGCCTGTCAATTTATGATTCATGATCAGCTTCTGTGCGTGTGTATGTGTGCATGTGTGTGTTGAAATTTAGGATCATATTTTGCATCATCTACATTAGCATCATACATAAAGCACTTGAAATTATCTTCCCAAAGTTTTCCCTAGACTCGAGTATCATGGACCATCTATCGATAACAGCAGGTTTTTTTCTTTCTGTTACTCATTTCACACTCTAATGTAATAAACTTTCTTTTCCTCTGCTAAAAAGCTAATCATCAGAATGTAGTGAAAAATTTAGCCCCGGAAATGGTTACTCAAATACGGGATGAGAAGAAAAAGAGGAGCCAAGTGTCAAAATCTACATGGAAAAAGCGAGAAAAATGATGTGAGAGAGAGGAGCTTGCAATGAATCTTATGGAATAAGATTGATAAGTAGACAGATGAGAGGAGAGGAATCAACCAAAATCTTGACTAGGATGCCCTGGAAAGATGATGGAAAGAGAATAGAATATGAGTGCTCACAACGCTTGATCATCATCATCAAAAATCACCATCCTCACGAACAATCTAACTAGAGGAAAGAATCTCAGACGATCGAGAATGCTAGATTCTTTCTCTCTTCCGCCCCCAACTTCTTGACTTGACTTGACTTGGGCGTATTCCATAGCTCAGATTTGAACATAAAGGTAAACTCAATTGTTATTAGCATTGTTATTCTCTGTAACTGTATATACACAAATCACAAACTCATTTATTCAACTCAACTGCCTGTCTGTCGGTTTCTCGTTTGTTCATCGATTGCTCTCTCTCTCTCTCTCTCTCTCTCTCTCTCTCTCTCTCTCTCTCTCTCTTACGAACCGGAACTCACAGGTATCTTGTAGTTTTTTTTCCTCTCTCGACTCATTCACTTTATTCATTCACGTTTTCTTTTTCTTCATCTTTTTTCACTGCTCCTTGCCAACCGCTTGACAGCTTCTCGACGTTTACATTTTCGAACTCATTCTGATGGATGCCATCATCAGCATTGGAATAGGAAGGGAGAGAGAGAGAGAGAGAGAGAGAGAGAGAGAGAGAGAAGGTAAAAAACCTGAGAATTATTGAAATTTTCTTCCACTATTTTTGTACGTTGCGAAAGATCGTTGAACAGTTTCCTATATCATGATCATTATGATCACCCACTCTTGGATCGTTTCAATCGAGTGCGAACTGAGCTGTTACCATATTCTGCTACATTTAATGATGATTCGAAATTTGTATGAGAGTATATTCTTAAGCATCATTCTCTCTACCTTTCTCACCTCTCTTCAAACTGAAAACTTGTGGAAAGTTTCTTTCGCTCAAAATCAGCTCCTCAATTGCATCAGAAAGTCAACATTTCTTGGAGGATGTTTCAAGATTTGCATCCAAATTGTCTCTCATCAATTCAGAAAATGAACACTTGTGTGGGTTACTCTAATGATTTTTTGACGAGCATAGCTGAATTTCACCTCATGATTATCATTACTCTAACACCTTCATCATTTTCGTAGATCACAATTAACAATGTTAACAACATTATCTATTCTTAGGGAGAAGAAAATTTCGAGTAATCATGATTTGTCACACTCAAATCAACATTTCGAATAATAATAATATCTGGTTAATTTTTCAAAAATCTTTTCACGATCACACACAAGCTGCTTTTTAGCACACACTATCTGTTCATCTTCACACTTAACAGAAGTGAAGATGGAGAGGATGGAATGAATATTTCGAGACAATAATGATTTTTATGGATACATAATTTGAATATCTTCAGTGTCATTGAGATAGCGTTTGAAGGCTGAATATTAATGCAATCTGGCCATCAGATAAAATCTTTGACCTGGGTGTTGGTAAAAGATGCGCATTATCTGAGAGAGAGAGAGAGAGAAAGAGAGAGAATTTTTATGGTTCATTAAATAAATTTTGACTGGTTGTAGAAGAATATTTTTCGAATAATAATGGTGATGATAACAGGTAAGAAGGAGAAGGAGAAGGAGAAGGAGGAGGATGATCTTGGGTTCCTTACCGTTGAAACGGGTAGAAAAGAATGGCGAATAATAATGTGGATTCTTTCTTCATTTCTGGTTTCACGAATTCCTGAATATCATGAAGAATACACAGTATCCAGCTTATCATCAGTGGCACCATCATCTGATTGCCGTTCTAGCGCTTCTGCGAACCCTGAATTCACATGATGATGAGGGTTATTCGAGCTCTCTCTCTCTCTCTCTCTCTCTCTCTCTCTCTCTCTCTCTTTATGATGATGCTGGATGTTGAGGGCGTCTGAAGACACGCATGAAAATTCTGCTGCACAAGGAATCATCATCATTTTTATCATCATCAACATCCACCCGCTCATCGGACATGTTCTCAGTTCTCTCTCTCTTTCTCTCTCTCTCTCTTCCAAAATCTTTTTCGTTGGCCCTTGCTCCTCCTCTTCTCTTCTTCATCTTTCATCGTTTCTCTTCTCTCTACATCTTCCCTTTTGGCTGGATTTAAGGAGTGTTCAGTAAGCTTCTATGATATGGATGAAAGATAGATAGAGAGAAGAACGCATCTCAGATTATGCTAAATTTTTTCACTTGTGGACTATTTTGCTAGGCAAGCCGGAACAGTTCCCGGATGCTGGCTATTGCTGGTTGGTGTTGATGATGATTAGCCTTGATAGGAGTGAATGAACGGCTATCAGAAGGGCTTCGAGGAATCCGGCGAAGAAGAGGAGGAGGAGGAGGAGGATGATAAGAAAAGTAGAAAAGTAGAGGTAGAGAAAAATCAACTGATGATCAACATAAGAAAAATAGAGGAGAAAGAAAAAGGTGAGGGAGGAGGAGGAGGAGGGGGAAGAGTGATGGTGAGAGATGCAATCGAAAATTCTGATGAGGGTGAAGAATGAGCTTGTCTTTTTTTTCTCATTCACATTCCCTGGCAATATTTAGAAAGGAAAAAGAGAAAGAGAATAATAATCATGATAATAAGAGTAATGATATTCTCATTCAAATCGCATTACAATTATTTCCATTTGCCATTAAATCATTGCACTTTTTGTAACTCTCTATCATATGGTCCAACTTTATCGATGAATTCGAAATAATACATTCATGCATATTTGAGCAACTGTGAAAGTATGAGTATGCATATGATCCCATTGAGAACTTCATTAAACAAGATTTTTTTGATGCATCCTAAAAGAATAAATCCTTTCAAAGACGGAAAAGGAAATCCACTGTGACTAAGATGATTTGAGACCACTAATAATAGTTAAATTTGTACCATCCACTCAAATGTTATTCTTTCTCTCTCTCTCTCTCTCTCTCTCTCTCTCTCTCTTTCTCAATAGGTGTCTATTTTTAAATTAAATTTTTTGTTTTCCGATCCATTACAAATACACCATAAAATAACACAAATGTTGAACAATTGGAAGGGAATAAAGTTTTCTGACAGTTTAATTTGTTCCAAATGAAATAATTCACGAATTCTTTTCTCTCTCTCTCTTCTGCTACGATAACATATAGTAATGTCTCAATTTTAGCACCAGCAGAATGTTTTTGTGAATGATTTGCTTTAAAAATTTTGATTTATCAAAAGCTCAGAGTGTGTATCTCAATTCTTTTTCTCTGATAGACAAATAGTTGGTATGCTTCTCCTTTGAGATATATAATTATTGATTATTGGCAAGATACAATCAAATCATCAGCGCTGATGTGAGTGAGTGTAAGAGAGGAGAATATTCTTGGGGTGATATGATTGTAGAATGATAAAAATCGTTTGATGTCTATATATTATTGATAGCAATCGATTGTCCATTTTGAGTATCTAACAGGCAGCATATATGAAGCTGCTGAACCCACACGTTTCAAAATTCCTTCACTTTTGACCCTTTTTCCACACACACATACCCAATCATTTTGGGTGCCAAACATTCCAATAAGGTCAAACGATGTTTGATTTGAATCACCTTCAAATTTTTGTGTCCATTTGATCACTTACTTCAAAACAAATTTCACCAAAATATTCCAAGTTAAGGTGATATGGTGGGAAGATAATTCTTTCAGCCACAAAAGCAGCATTTAAGATGAAAAAAAAATATCGACAATAGTTTACCTTTTTTTCTATTCTTCTTACATCACACAAAAGGTATTGAAAATATCAGCACGTTTTGCATGCTCAATTATTCAGCTCTTAAGCACGATCACACCTATCAATTCTGATCGATCAGCTCTCTCTCTCTCTCTCTCTTTCTCTCTGCCTTCCTTTCTTGAAAGAATTGACAACTGGGACATCCTATAGCCTGGTATCAAATCAGTGAATGGCTTGAGATCCATGATCACTATCATCCTGAGTGATCATATTTTTTGTGTGATCAAAAAATTGCCACCAACTTGATGCTAATGGTAATGATCACCATAATTTTCCATCTATCATACAACTATCATATCAAGCACGTTCTGATCATATAAAGTCTATCATATCTCTCCTATTGATGCTGTTGATGCTGTTGAGCAATGAAGGGTCCAATTTTGTCTGTTCTTGATCTCCAAGTCATTCAGTTTTCTCTCTCTTTCTCTCTCTCGACATCACTCATCTCATTCCTTCCGGATCAATGGAAAGATTCTGAATATTTTGTGTTGGAAATATCACATTTCAGGTCAAGCACGATATTTCAACAGATTCAATGTATTCAGACTATTGTTGCATATACACAATATCTAGTCTGATTCTCAAATGATTGAGGATCACGTTTCGGAAATAAATCGATGCTATAGGAATAGGAAATACAATTTATTTTACACTCTTATATTTGAGTTATCTCATTGAATTTTGGTTGATTCTCATCACTATTAATTGGATAATCATTCCGACAGGGGAATAATTTGTTCAATCAAACCGCTTTGATGATGATTACAATTGCAAAGAGACAATTTTCAATTGCTTCAATTAAGGCACTCATCTAGAGTCGGGAAAAGAATACTTGTTAATTGTGAAATGAGAAGAGAGAAATAGCTATGTATAGCCTCAAGCATGATCTGAGGCTCAAGAAAAAATAGTTTCATCAGCAAAATTTTTTTTCACTAAATACCGATACATAAGATATGAATTTTATCCGGAAAAAGAGAATTTTGAAACTATTTTTTCCGACTAAAATGAGCCATTTCTTCTCTTTTTACAGTCTTAGAAAGTAATTTATTTTCCTCAATTAGAATCGATTTATACTCACATAAATACTGGAAGACCATTTTGATCACCATTATCATCATCAGCCGGTGAGCCAACACAAGAGAGAAAGAGAAGGCAAGCGATCATCTTCAATCATGGCCACACTTTGCCGAATTTTTTTCTCTCTCCCTCCAAGGGCTAGCATTGGCCCCAATATTGTGACAGTACACATGTTTGTGTGTTACAGTAAGTTAGCAATCTGAGAAAGTATAAATAAATATAAATGGTTGCTGTGAGTAGCTCTCATATTCCAAATTGTTCATGTTCCGGACAGGGGCGACATTCAGTTTATCGCAGGATGTTTAATAGTATTTAGCAGCAAATTGAACACAAATTAAATGTAATAGAAGCTTTTCACTTTTCTCTCTCTCTCTCTCTCTCTCTCTCTCTCTCTCTCTCTCTCTCTATCTATCTATCTGTCTTCACTATGAGAGGTTTTCACTGAGAGTAAAAAAGAGAGAGAAACTTTTTCAGAAGTTTTTGCATCATTTAGTCAACGATTGAAGCCCGCGAAAAGCCCAAGGGTAATCGTATTGGATATTTTTTTCTGTTTCACTTTCTCTCTAGAACAGCTCAAATACTTGGAAGATTTAGGGAACAGAATCGATATGCTGGCTAATATACATATATCATGAAGACAGGGAGACAATTCTGAGTTGCTAAATGAGCTTCAATTCTTAGTAAAACGAGCTGAAATCTGTGCCTTTTTTTCTACCTTGGACTTGGACCATTATCCTCGTTAAATGTAATTGTAGGTTACAGATTAACTCACATGGAGAAACTCGAAACAAATGAGCAAAAGAGAGGTAAGAGAAAGAGAGGAAGAGAGAGAAAGAGAGAGAGAGAAATTGTTTCCAATTCGACTCCATGCATTTCGAGCTGAACATTTTCCACAGACCATGGAGAAGCTTTAGGGCTAGTAGCCAGAGAAGAGTAAGAAAATATATTCAGGAGGAAAAAAAAGAAGCGGGCTGCTTGACCACTGGTACAAGGTAAAATTTCCTTCGAGTTGAGTAATTCAGTAATGATCATCATCATTTTGGCGAAAAGAATGATATTCGCGCTCTCTTGGCTCGGCCTTTTTCGCTTGCTCAAGGCAATGAGCCAGCTAAAACTGAAAACCACCGAATGGGTAGACACAACAGTGATCCTCATTTCCAGCCATAGGTGATTGAGGCCACTTTTTCTACCGATTAAATAGGGGCTTCATTTTCACTGGAAACTACTCAGCTACTGATTCAATTATGTATACCTTTACAATGCCTCCTCAAATCGCTTCTCACATCGTTCGAACTTATTCTCTATTCTTTCTTTCAGTTTTTTCATCATCATTGTCTCTGTGAATTAGAACTAACAATCATACTCCCGAAAATGGCTTGTGTGAATGTGAGTGAGTGTGTGTGTGTGTTTTCCGCCATCAACGGCCTGTATTTTAGGCCATAATATCACTTATTGATCGGTCATTATTAAGCAAAATTTCAAAATAGACCATTTACCTTTATTTGCGGTTTCAACTTCCTCACACACACCAAAACTCTTTCGAAATGCTACAGTGTATTAGTTAGAAAAAATCTTGGACTCAAAGGACTTTGACCGATTGCTTGACGTTTATATACTCATAATCTATGGTAATTTTTGGGTCTCTTTGTTATTTCCGTTTCTCTTTTCTTTTTCCGCTTTTTTTACTCGCTGGCCAGATCACTTTATTATGGGTCCACAAATGAGGGAGAAAGATGACCAAAAAACGCCCGACTTATAGTCCCATTCACACTTACATGCAAACTTTCAATCACCATATCGTCTCATCGGCCATATAAACACACTGAACACAGCCGAAACTGGACTCATCTCAATTATTTGGGGTCACTATTTTTGTAGCTGCAAATATCGGCACCAAAGTGAAAAGTATCAGGTTCCTATTGGTAAATTTGAGGGTCAAAAAATTATTGTGCCCAATACAAAAACGCAAAGATCGATACGACCAATGATCACTTCGGAATAAGTGTGTTCTATGTACTTTCATCGTTCATACAATTCGAAGCCAATGTCCAATGACCAATAAACTGATCGAATTTTAATGACCACTTTGTTCGCTTTCTCCACCACAAAATTTGACCATCTTATCAGCGCGAATCGATATCTTAACCGCCACAAGTATAGGACCCTTCACATTGGCCGTATGGTGAGTATGCATTTCCTCAAGCCTTCTCAGGTCTCAATCATATCATCAAATCATCTGTTTACAAATGAGAATGATTCGTGAAATCTTTATTAAGAACTCAACAACAACAACAAAAAATGAGACTAGAGTATATTTAAAGTGCAATTCAAATGAATTTTCCATTGGTCTGTGTAGATTTGAGTATATAAACCGCTTGTAACTGATTGGAAACGGAAAATAGTCTGTGGATGTGAGTGTGTGAGTGCGTGAATATGGTCAAGTACCATGTGTACACTTCTCTAATCGATCCTGTTTAGGATAAAAAAAATTTTGCGATAGCCACAAATACCTCCTTGATAATTTGAGCTGATAGCTTTTTCGGAAGGTCCGATTGCAAGAATTGTTGGAACTTTCTCTTCTCCCATGTTTGCCAGTCATTTTCATGGTAAAATACATTTACTGGCTATATGTTCATCATCATCATGAGTGGATGTATGCTTGAGAAAAAAAGCAAGCAAATGGCTTTCTCTCTTCTCTCTTCAAGTTGAAGAGTGAACACTTTTCCCTCTGATCAGCTCGAACATTATTGACATCCGCCAAAAAAAAGTGGAGTGATTATAGATTAGCTTTCCAGAGAGAAACAGAAACAAAGAGAGAGAGAGAGAGAGAGAGAGAAAGAGAGATGTATTTACTTAACCATATACTTTTTTACCACTGATCAGTATCGATAGGGTTTGCCAAATGAAGAGAGAAAAGATCCAGAGTTAAAGTTTGTGGCTTGTTATACTTTTCCATTATCACCACTTTGCATCATATTTACCATGAAAAGCTCGAGCTAAAACCTTGGAATCTGGACCCTCAAGTGACGAAAAACTTTCTTTTTCACATGAATATATGTATATCACTTGATTTTACATGAACATCTTACGTGTATCTTTCTTCATCTTAATCATCGTGTGTGTATATGATTTGAGAACACCTTATCACCTTATGGAGTGGAGAGAGAGAGAGAGAGAGAAAGAGAAAGTAAAAAAGAAAGAGAGAAGAAAACCTCGTAGCAACGATCCTTTCACACCTACTTGTCAATTTCATATCAATTGCTTTCAATCTTACCGCTATTTTTTGTCTCTATCTATCTACCTTACTTTGCCCCTTATAGCTGCAATTATTACATCCATACCTGGACATACATGTATACATCGTGTGTATACTGTAAAATCGAGCGTTTTTTGCTGATAGAGAGAAGAAAAATAGCTGTACAGCACATCAACGAATAGCAGAAAGGTGACAAAAAAACTAGAACAATTATGGGTCCAATTTCGAGATTGTATGCAAATTTTCTTCTTCTTTTCGAGAAAGAAACATTAATCAAATCATTCGATAAGGTATTATGTATCGTCCAATTTCCTTATCGTGCCAATGTGGTGGAATTTTTCGTTGAATGGTGGAAAAAGTGACTAAAAATACTTTCAAAAGTTTCCTTCTATACAATTCCATTCGACTGTTCGATTGAATCGTTTTCACTTGGAAAAATTGATGAACGAAAAAGCTTGATCCTCATGCCTTCTTCATTCATTCATTATAGTTTACGGACTGGTCACGCGTCCGATCGGAATAGTGTTGAGTCGATGAAAGGCCAATGAATAGGAACTCCTGCTGAAAATCAAAGAACTGGATCGACATGCCACCATGAATCTGTCAACCCTAAAATCTAAGATCATGTTTTGCGGGGATCATTCACTTTTGGGACGCCAAATCATGGATCAAAGGTTCAGCCCAAAGTGTCCACTATTGAATTGACTTGGGACTTTGAACGACTTTGACGCTATTCGTGCTCGATGAGGAACCGAAAAAGCTGACCAGCCATTGATGAAGGATCTTTCAATTCGTGCCTGTCCGATTGACACGAGTGTAAGCAACGAAGAGTGCGAAACACATAAACACATTCACAAATTTTCGGGTCAAGGGCACAGAAGAAGTGGTGGAGGAGGTGATATATATATACAAAAGTGGGCCATAAAATGAGCCCTTTTAAAAAGCATTCACTTGTTTATTTCCTACATGAATGTGTGGTGAGAAAATTTATTAACCCTCTCCACAGGTCAATGTGCGTGTATGTGATGACCTCTCAATGAGGCCAATTTTGTGGCTCGTTGGCCTCCATAGTAAGAGTGTGTCAAAGAGCAGAAAGAGAGAAAAGAAGAGTGGCCAGTAAATTCGAGTAGTGAAGAAGTGTGAACTCTATTGATTTGGCCCACCAATACCACTGATTCATTGGCCGATAAAAGCCTCTGACACCACCAAAAGAGGCCTCAATCGCACAGTGTGTGGGACACTTTTTCGGCTAAAATCAAGCGGCCACCAGCGTTCATTGAGAGACGCGTGCCAATGACTCTTTTTCACTTCTTTCAGCACCTTTCCTACAGTCTATTTCTTGGTCCACGATATGGGGTCTATCTTGTTCTTCTTCTTCCTTCTCTTCTTTATTACCTCCAACAGGCCGTACCATGTGCGTGTGTTTATAAATACTCTTCTGCCTCTCTTTCTCCCCCTCAACATTCAATGAAATTGTTTCTAACTAAGGAACGATGTGCTGAAGTGTTCATCCAGAAATCTCAACTTCAACTTGGTCTCTGTTCTGTGGTAGATCTGCCAAACGGAAAAAATATTGCCCAACAAGAGAGAGAGAGAGAGAGAGAGAGAGAGAGAGAGAGAGAGA